>BGNK01006935.1:2245-22075 GCA_003297005.1 Symbiodinium sp. clade A Y106 | reverse complement strand
GGCAGGGCTGCCGGGCGCTCGGCGGGGGTCGGAGCCTCGAGCGCCCATGCAAAAGGTCAGCGGCGCTCTCGGCAGTTTTAGGGTTTAGGGTTCAGGGTTCAGGGTTTAGGGTTTAGGGTTTAGCTGGTCTGCAGGGATCCATAAGGGTTCCTCAAACGGATCTGTGAGGGTTCCTTATATAGGGGTTTGACATAGGGGCCTCAATAACCTTGGCTATAAGGGTCACTATAAGGGATCCGGGTTTAGGGTTTAAGTTTAGGGTTTAGGTTTACTCATTGCCTAGACTGGTTTGGGGGGTTCCTTTAAAGAGTTCCTTTTAAAGGGGTCTTTAAGGATTTCTAGAAGGCTACTATTGAGTAATACAGGGGCCTTCAAGGGATCAGGGTCAAGCGCCGCATTCCTGGCAAATGCAAGAACCTTGTTTAACTGAGGTTGTTGAGTTAAGTTTGGAACCTTGAGCGTGTTCAGTTCCAGGGTTGTTTGTGAACACAAAGAGAAACCGCCAACAATCAAAACACTATGCACACCCCAACAGAGTCAACACAACCGAGGTAAATCACCCAAAAACATCAACAACACCAACATCAAATTAGGCAATCAAAACACCTAGGGATATCACAACACAAATTCAACAGTAACAACAAAGTCCTGGGGGAAACACAGGCATTGTAGAACCAACAAATGGGCAATCATACTTCATTAAAAGCAAAAAGGACTAGAGTAATCACCCAACAAGTCAAGCAACTCTTCCGAAATCAAAGAACGATCAAACACACCTTGGGGAATCAGAAACAGCAACATCAACCATAAATCAGAAGCCCCCAAACTTGGGATAAGCCAAAACAAGCAAGCAATCCTCGATAAACCACAACAGCATCCCAACAGCCTAGGGAAATCATTTTACCATACAAAAGCAGACATATTTGAAGCAAAGCACCAACATCTAGGGGAATCAAACACAGATAAAAACAGCGAGAATCAACGTCAACAATTATTCAAGAGTCAGTTAAAGCTGGGTACATCAACAAACACAAAAACCTCGCTGATAAACACTTCAAAAGCCCAGAAAACCTAGAAAGCTCAACAGCAACTCCAACACACGCAACACAAAACCGGTGCAACAGCCATAGCGAAAACAAAAAGCATACCAGGGAGATCACACAAAACCAAGCATAGTTCAATCCTATGGCAGCCAAAAGCAAATTACAACAACTGCTCAAATCAAGAAAATCCTAGGAAACCAGCAACAAAACCACAACAAACACAAGCAACACATACAACTTGGGAAATCAACAAAACACAAACAGAGCCGCGGTTCGGACATAAAAACACGTAATTGTTCAATCGACGAAGAACAAAACAAAACCTGGTGAAGGGTTTATTGTTTAGGGTTTAGGGACACCAATAAACAGCAAATAAACAACCTAGGGAAGTATAATTCAAAACAAATCACAACCTACGGAACTCAAGCATAAAACTCCAATAAATCAAGAAGACCTAGGGAAAGCAAAGCAAACAATCGAAACAAACTAGGGAGACCAAGCAATAATCTCAACTAACTCAGGAACTCAAACCAATAGCTCTCTATACCCGAAGCCCCTCTTCAATGACCTAATGGATCGTATACCCCATTCCCCTAAACCGGCTACGTTTAACCTGAATCACTGAAGCGGCGATGCTGGCTATCTGTCTAAATAATGCAAGCAAGTACTGCTTCAGTAGCTGGCGATTTGCGAATCTTCTACATGCCACGTTCCCGTGCAAGCAGATAAGTTCAGAGTTTAGGAATCCGAATTAATGATGCCCTTCTTTTCATCTCAACATCACCAAGGAGCATCGTGCCAAGTTCGCAGAGCACCATCGGGCATGGCTACGTTTCGATGCCTATTCTCGGGTGGCTCTGGCATGCTTTGGGTGATCAGGTGGTTTTGTGTTTTAGCATCATGGGGTTTAGGGTTTCAGGGTGTGTTGTTTTGTTTATTCGTGCTGTTTCGAGTCCCAGAGTCTAGTCTGCACAGCAAGCACTGGCGATTTTCATGGTTTTGTCTATAGATCAGAACTATCACACAACCTCAAACCACACAATCCTAAACTTTACAGCTGTGATCCTGAAAATCTTGGCCAGCTGTTCAGTAGTGTCCGGGGCTCGTTCGGGGATCGAATTCCTCTGAATGTCCCTGTTGATTTGCACAAAGCAGGTGACCCTTTACAGAAACCTTATAAGACCCTATAGAACAACTGCAGGAAAGTGGTACAACCATGAAGAACCATGAGAACCCTATAAGAACACTTTATAGCACGTGTATAGCGATTATAGCGCCCAATACATTGCAAACACATCCCTATCAGGTCGCCATGGCTCTGGGCATCAACCAGATGTTACAGTCCATGTCCTACTTCATCGCCGGGCCCGTGCAAAAGCATAGGCGCCCTTGGGTATTACAGGGTTTCCATACAGGGGTGGTTTTCTAAATAACGGTCTTTCAGAGTCCTTTTGCTATGAGGGTGCCGTACTAGTTTGGGGTCCTAAAACCCTAAACCCTAAACCCTAAACCCTACCCACGGGTTGTTCGGGGCTTGTTTGGGCAATTTTTCGAGACTCGAGGATGCTTGTAGCTCTGTAGGGCTCATACGGATGGTTCTTGAAGGTTTCTTGGGTGTTCCAAGGGTTCTCTCATCGTTGCTTAGGCGGTTGCTAGGATGTCTCGAAGTTCTTTAGGGATCATGTGGGGCTCTTTCGGGTGCTATGGGGGCGTATAGAGTGCTTCCATAAGGGTTTGTATAGAGTCTATGCAAGGATTCGCTGGCCTTTTGTGTAGTGCTTGTTATTATTTGTTGCATAAGGATTCTTCAGGGTCTTGCGGCCGAACTGTAAACCTCGTGCAAATGAATCCCTATGGTGCTGTGGTTCATATATAAACGTTCAATCCTCGCGCCAAAATTAAATTAGGTACACTCCGTATAGATAAACCGTGGTTCGAGTTCCTAGTCCTCTGCACCCTGAAACCTCCGCCTGCATACCTCAAATACCAAACAACCCCGGAAACATAGGTGCCTGACCTAAACCCTAAACACCAAACCCCAAACCCCAAACCAAGCAACCCCGGAAACATAGGCCAAGCACTCAGAAAGCCAAACTGCAATCGCATTGCACGAGGGACTTTTTTCCGGATGTAGGAACCTGATTCAGAAACCCTGGCCCCACAACTCCAACATCTTGGCTCTATATAAAGACCCCCGATAAAGACCCAAGGCTTCTTATATAATCAGGCTCCTATATTTAACCCGTCTAGTTCCTTTTAGGGAACCCGTTTAAGGAACGCTGAACGAACCCTTAAAAGCCTAAACCCCTCGCTACATGGTGTAAGTGTTTTACTCGTCGTCTTATTGCAGAACTGCCCTTCCTTCTCCTAAGTACGCCTTCCTTTCGGTGCCATAGGGTTTAGGGTTTAGGATGGTTTATAGTAGAAGCCCAAAAGTTGGAAACCCAATAGCCTCAATCTTTAAGAGTGATGTATAGGGAATCCCAGCACTATTTGGCCCTAATGCGGTTTCCAACTTTATGGGGTTTACTGCAGGGCTGTCGGCCCTCCAGCTTTTCCTCCAAGTTTGTGTTTAAGCCCTCGAGCCGGTTGAGGGCGTCGATTTTGGATTTACTTAGGGGCTGACTAGGTAACCTTTAACCTTTTGGGGCTTATATAATCCTACTATAATTCAAAGGGTTAACCTTTTTTGGGCTAGGGTAAGTTTATGTCTTCAGATTTCCAAGCGAGTTGTTTAGATTTACGTATTCAGAATTCCAAGCGTGTTAGCATGCATTTAAGGTCTTGGGGTCGGGGTGTGCTGCAAATGGGTGGTTGTCAAAATTATGGTGGCTTTTTGGGTCCCTAATATAGTACGGCACCTAATATTTAGGGTACCCAAAAAGGGACCCTAATTCAGAGGACTACCCAAATCGGTGCTGCTCTGACGGTTGAGCCTTTGATTCCTTAGGGCTTCAGCTATAGGGCTGGGGGCTTTGAGTTTCAAGATTGGGGTTGAAGCTTTAGGGTTTAGGGTTTAGGGTTTAAGGTTTAGGGTTTAAGGTTTAGGGTTTAGGGGCTTAGGGTTTAGGGTTTAGGGGTCCGGGTTCCAGGTTTAATGTAAGGTTTAGGGTCGGTTTGGTTTACCTCAGGTCTAGAATTGCACGGTTTGACAGCAATTCTCCGGCCTCTCCATCCCGACCCGTAGACGTGACATAAACCATAAACGCTGGTTACTTTCTCCTGAGCTAAAACCATAAGCCATCTAATCCTTGCAACACCCTTAGATAAGAACCCCTTTACGGAACCCATACTATAGGGGCCTGAATGATTACCTATACTATTTTGGGGGTTCCTTATTGTAGTTATAGTATAATATACCCCCAAACCCTATTCTAATTATTAAGGCCCCTAAATTATAACCCTTTGTCAAGAAGCCCTCCGACATCATCCTTGCAAAATCCTTAGATAAGAACCCCTTCAAGGAACCCATCTACAAAATCCTAAACCCTAACCCTTTGTGAAGAAACCCTCCGATTTTTCTTCTTTCCTCTGCAAGGCCCAGCTTTGCTTTGATCACCGTGATGGGAGTTCAGGCAAGGGGTTTAGGGTTTGGGGGGTTTAGGGTTTAGGGATGCTCTTTTGATCCTCAACCCTAAAGCTGGGAATTAATAATGAGAATCTATAAGGGTGCTATAGTATAGGGGCCTTTATGATTAGAATAGGGTTTTGGGGCCCACTATACTATAATTAAAATAAGGAGCCCCAAAAATAGTATTGGTAATTATTGTGGCCCCTACATTAACGAATCTTAACCCGAAGCCCTAAACCACGGTATCCAAGTGCCAACCGGAGCTCCGCAGCTGGGCCTTAACGGGGTTCCTACATGGTATCTGTAACATGTACTAACTCTGCAAGGTTACTTGGACCCTTAGGGTAACTGAAAGACTTGGAGCCCGGATCCCGGCAAACCTGTTTAATTTTTATGGCGTTCATAAAAAAATTCCTAGGTTCTGGTAACCGTAACTTAGGGGCCTCAATGATTACCATACTATTCTTGGGGTTCCTTATTATAGTTATAGTATGGTGGGCCCCAAACCCTATTCTAATGAGGATGACAATGGGAATCCCAATATTAAGGCAAGGTCCTTACAAAGTCGTTCTACTTATCTTGGGCATATTTTACATAGATTTTGGGAGTAGGCTTTCGGGATTGTGGCATGGAGGACACCATACACATCAGCAGTGCCAGGCCAGCAATATCGCTTCTCTGAGGTGTCGGTGGGGAAGTCCGGTCGAAAAGGCCGCCGCTATGACCAGCGGATCTGGTGTCCTTGGAAGGGGACGACCTAGACCCTGGTCAGAGTGGACAAATGCATCCGGCAGATGNGAAAAGGCCGCCGCTATGACCAGCGGATCTGGTGTCCTTGGAAGGGGACGACCTAGACCCTGGTCAGAGTGGACAAATGCATCCGGCAGATGCCGTTGCACAAGCCCAGGGCGCTCTGGCTTCAAATCTAGCCCGAGAACGCAAAACAGAGCGCGGGGGATCCTCTTCGAAATAAAGGATCTCGCTGCAGACCCTCGAGACTGGCTAGCCGATGAGGTCAGCAGCGTACACCGGGGGCTATGACAAGCTCTTGAAGACGTAGAAACTAATCCCCAGACCCTAAACCTTACTTGTAGAATGGATGCAACTGACTTTGTTTCAGGACTCTGATATTAGGATCCCTACTAGAATCCCTATGAAGGAGAGAGGGTTTACTGACCAGGGCTCTTACGTGGTTAACACTCTCAGTTCTTTGTCATGAGGCCGGTTTCCCCAGGGTACTCCTTCATAATGACAACGGATGATGGATGTTTATGGACGTTTATGGATGATGGATGCTACGATGGAGTTTGAGGACGATGAAGAATAAGAAGGGGGAAGCCCAGGGTGCAGGAAAATACTCGGATGATGTATGGCATTAGAGGCGTTAACCCTAAACCCTAGGTTTGGACACACAGTGAAGGCCCTTGTCCAAAAGCTTGTCATAAGCAACACCTTGGTGGAGGCGTTGCCAGGGCCATCACGAAGATAGTATAGGGGCCTAAATAATTACCCATACTATTTTGGGGGTTCCTTGTTATAATTATAGTATAACAGGCCCCCAAACCCTTATTCTAAATATTAACGCCCCTTTATTACGCCGTCCTGAAGGTCGGGATCAGTGTTGGTTCACTGCGAAATCAGATGCAAGGGGCCTGCATGTTGACGCCGAGGAGCGCCCCAGGCAGACAACTCACAAAGCACCGAATGTTTGAGCTGAAATGACGTGTTGTGGCAGCATCTCTTAACTGTACCTAGTCGCACAATATGGTGTTAGTGGTGTTTGCAGTACGTGAACATGGTCGCGGCTTCAGGGGTGATTTACTTGGGCTTAACAAAGGGGCTTTAATAATTACCTATACTATTTTGGGGTTCCTTATTGTAATTATAGTATATTGGTCCCCAAAAGGCCCCTATATTAAACAAAGGGGCACATGGGACATGTGAGGCTCCGTCCCCTGGCTCACTCACCTGAGACCTGAGGGATTTGGACGCTTCGGCAGAGGAGCGGTTCTTTAACAAACAAAAACACAGACTGAGGGGCTGAGTAGGTAATCTTTAACCTTTTGGGGCTTCGATAATCCTACTATAACTAGGTAGGGCTTTGGGACATTTTATATTTTCCCTCATTGGGCTTACGAGGATCTTATTTACGAATCTTTTTCAAAGGCCTTAAAAGCCCCACCTAGATAAGTCAAAAAGTTAACCTTTTTTTGGGCTAGGGTACCCAACCCCTAAACAGAAACTGGCGACCTGCCTTCCCGATCAGGCCATTGCCTTCTTCCTTCTGAAGTTGGACTGGCGGACGATGGATCCCTGGTAGATAAACCCTTCAGCCTACCTTTCGACTCTTCACCTTGAACCGTATATACCCCTGCCAAACTCTGAAGAAAACGATCCGAAGTCGTTGCAAACCCCTGCAAGCTGCCAAAACCCTAGACCCAAACTCCGCCGTATTCGTTAAGAGGCGACAGGGCCTGGACCATCAAACGAGAGTTTTGGTGTCAGGGTATAGGCTTCAAGTGTTTAGGGTTTAGAGTTTCGTGGGTTCAGCGCCTCCCTTTGCGTTGGAAGGCCTGTTACATGAGCTCTCTTCAAGGATCCTGATAGTGCAGACTGCGGCTTTGTACATCCCTGGCCCCTAATGAGGATGACAATGGGAATCCCAATATTAAGGCAAGGTCCTTACAAAGTCGGTCCATTTATCTCGGGCATACATTACATAGATTTTGGGAGTAGGCTTTCGGGATTGCGGCATGAAGGACACCATGCACATCAGCAGTGCGAAGGGGAAGACCGGTAGAAAAGGCCGCCGCTATGACCAGCGGATCTGGTGCCCTTGGTTGGGGACGACGTTCTCTGGCACATACTTGTGTTAACGCATTGCAGTTGCTGTTGCGTGGAAACGCTCGAGGCTATTCATCGCTGTCTCGAATCTGACGGCATGGATTGGCAGGGACGAGTTGGGACGCTTAATTGCGACGACCTAGACGCTGGTCAGAGTGGACAAATGCACCCGTTGATCCCGTTGCATCAGCAGTGCGAAGAGAGCAATATCGCTTCCCTGAGGTGTCGGTGGGGAAGTCCGGTCGAAAAGGCCGCCGCTATGACCAGCGGATCTGGTGTCCTTGGAAGGGGACGACCTAGACCCTGGTCAGAGTGGACAAATGCATCCGGCAGATGNGAAAAGGCCGCCGCTATGACCAGCGGATCTGGTGTCCTTGGAAGGGGACGACCTAGACCCTGGTCAGAGTGGACAAATGCATCCGGCAGATGCCGTTGCACAAGCCCAGGGCGCTCTGGTTTCAAATCTAGCCCGAGAACGCAGGAGAAACAGAGCGCGGGGGATCCTCTTCGAAATAAAGGATCTCGCTGCAGACCTTCGAGACTGGCTAGGCGATGAGGTCACCACTGCCTCCTCCTGCGGGCCTTGATTCATTGATTATAGGGTATATAGCTGTAAAACCCCTCAAAGCGTAAAACCCCTCAAAGCACAGGCAATTGCAGTCGGAAGCAGATCTTTGGGCTCGGGGTTGGGCTTCCCGGCTAAAGGTTGGATTTAGGGTTTAGGGTTGGGCTGGACGATGCTGGACGCTCAGGGCTTAGTGCCAAGTAGTGAAGCCTAAGCTCGAAATTTTAAGCGGTTTAGGGGTTTAGGGTTTAGGGGTATAGGGTTTAGGGTTTAGAATTTTAACCTCTACTCCTTGCCTGCTAAGCCCTAAACTCGAGACCTTAAGCCCTATAGAGCCTATAAGGGCCAAACATGTCACAAACCTCATCCTAAGCCCTATGCCTGGAGGTTCATGTGTTGGTTATAAATGGCATTATACGTCCCCCCAAATATAGTTTATGACTGTAGTTACCCTACACATTTTTCTACGTATAGTTACCCATGTACCTCCAAGTGCAGTGAGCAAGGACACGGAAAACTCAGATGATGAGTCCGAGAAGCCGAACAAGCGGAAAGACGTCAGCAGCCCCTGGGCGGCAGCTTCAACAAGGGTTCCTTTAAGGGCTCCTCTAAGGGTTCCTTTAAGGGGTTCCTTTAAGGGCTCCTTTAAAGAGTTCCTCTAAGAGCTCCTTTAACGGTTTTTAGAGGGCTTCCTACTGTATGGATTTTTCATTTAGAGTTTCCTATATGCGTTCCTTTAAGGGGTTCCTTTAGCAACTATAGCCGGAGGGATGTGGGTTCAGTATGGCTTTTGTTGAGGGTTTTGAGAAGGGTCCCATAAACAATGCAAGCAGGGGGTCAAAATGGCACCTTGTAGAAATTGGAGCTACTGGCAGACCCTAAACTTCGGTTTAGGATTCAAGGTTTAGTGGCCCTAAAATCTTCTGATGGCTAGCGCGGTTTACCCAGCCACCAGCTGTCGCCAACAACCTTTATTTCAGCCCGAGCTAATATCGGGGCAGACTAGTTACCAATACTATTTGTGGGGGTCTGTTACTATACTTATAGTAGAATGGGCCCTAATTATTAAGGCCCCTATACTGTAGTTCCCAGAAAGACCCCTTTAAGGACCCTTTAAAGGAACTCTATTCTAATTATTAAGGCCCCTGTATTAGAGAGGATGAGACCCCTTTAATAAAATTTAAAGGGTACCGAGACATTAAATCCTCGCTTGAAGGAGCCAGGCCAGTCCAGGAGCCCCTAGAGGGGACCCCCTTAAATGGTTTAGGGATTTAGGGTTTTAGGGGATTAAGGGTTTAGGGGTTTAGGTGTTTAGGGTTTAGGGTTTCCTGAGTAATATCCTTTAGCCCTTTTTTCTTGTGGCGTCTCCTTAGTAAGACCAAATAGTAGGAAAAGGGTACCCTCATTATAAAGGGGCTACTCAGAAACCTATTTTGTTAGGGTTCAGGACTGCTTAACTGGGCTTTGGAGTACCACACTTTAATACTTTTTCTCTTAAAGGAACCCTTATGAAATAAAAGTTTATACTTTTTTCTCCCTGGTTACTTAAAAGCCCAGTTAAAGAAGCCCGATGAAAAAGAGAAATGATAGGATGGAAGGATTACGGGAAACTTTTAAAGGAGCCTCGTAAAGCAGCGCTGAAGGATCAGGTTCCCCGGTAGTAGCTTAATAACCTAATATAGGGGCCTAAATTCTCACCAATGCTATTTTTTGCGGTTCCTTAGTATGATTATAGTATAATATGCCCACCAAAACCATGTTCTAATTATTTAGGCCTCTATGTTACTGCTCTTTTTGTTTTTGGCTTCCCTTATTTACATAAGCGAAAAAACAGGTACCTTTTTTTTTAGGGGGCTACAGAGGAAGCTAGAGGAACCTTCAAGCCAGCTGTGATAACAAGATCACCTGATAGGACCCGCCATACACCTCTAAACCCTAAATCCTAAACCCTACTTGGAGGATCAAGAAGTGCGGTTATAAGTAGGGTAACTCTAGTATAACCCCACTTTTAGCTCCCATGAACATCCAAGTAAGCCTTAAACCCTAAACCCTAAACCAAACAAAGCACGTCCAGGCTTGGAAGGGTCGGAGTTTGTTTTCATCTGCATCACCTACCTGCGCCTCGATTCCTTTTGGGTCATTTTGGTTGGGTTTAGGACTCCTTTTTGGCTTTTGTGGGCTTAGGGCAGTGGGGATTTATGTTTAGGGGCTTTCAGGGTATAAGATGGTTTAAGGCTTTATGTTTTTAGGGGGTTTAAGGGTTGGTTTGGGGGTCTTGGGCTTCAGGGCACTGGACTCAAGGACAGGGCCTTTGGGTTTCTAGTTTAGAGTTGATAGTGTAGACTTTCCCTCGTACTAATCCCGCCTATGACTTAACGAATACTTTAAGCCTGAATATCCTACCTTTTTAAGGACTTATATAAGGAAATCATAATAAGGCGCCCTAAAAAGGTAGGTTATTCAGGCTTAAGGTAAAGCTTTCATATAACCGTAGATCGATTCCGTTTGTGGGCTTTCGGGCTTTTGGGGTTTAAAGTTTAGGGCTTAGGGTCCCCAAAACCCTAAACTCGAAGCCTGAGCCCTAAACTGCTTTCAGGACTCCGGGGTTTTTGGGGGTTAAAGTTTCGGCTTGAGGGTTTTAGGTTTTTTTAGGGGTTTCAGGCCGTTAGGTTTGAGGGTTCTAGGCTCGAGGGGTTCAGGCCTTTTGGGGCTTTAGGTTCGCGTGTCCCGACTCCGAGGCTAGCGATGCTTGAGGCTTGGGGTCTCGAGCTATCGGTTTTCCTGCGGGTTTGGGGCTTTTTGAGCTTGGCGTTTAAGGGTTTGGGGGTTTCGAGCTCCTCTTAGTGGGATTTGGTAGTTGGTTAGGGTTTGGGGCTTTGGGTTTGCAGTTTAGGCTTTATGGGGTTCAAGTTAGGGGTCGGAGCATCGTTGTGGTACCTGTGCTTTTGCTGGGACTGGTAGGCATTTAGAGGGTCTGGCGAATCGCAGAGGTTTAATAAAGGATCAGAGACTCCCTGAACACGGAGGTTGCAGAAAATCAAGCATCCGACGTTTTACCCTAGCTTAAAGAGTAGTGCAGGAAACTGATTCATAAACCCCGGCCCCATAGCCCTAAACTATGAGGATTCATATAAAGAGTCCTAACACAGAAAGACCCATGCAAGGTTTCTTAATCGGGTTCCTATATTCGTAGTTAGGGCTTAGGGTTTGGGGTTGAGTGTTCTGGTTTAAGGTTTTGCGGAGGTCGGAGGTATTGTGCTACAAGAGTGTAAGGTATGATATCTTCAGTTCATGGTTTAAGCTGTGAGCTGGGATTCCGGTGAGAATGATGGGTCTGGTTACACCCTCCACCGCTCCAGTTTGGCGGTGCCCCATTTAATCCTTTGTCTCGTCGACTAATCAGAGATGTCGGTGTCCAGAAACAAGACAGGCAAAACTGATGAGCAGAAGCACGGCCAACTGACGGCTGTATTTCCAGCCGCAGGACAGATGCCCTCCCCTTGATCTACATGTCAATCGGAGTCCGAAAAGATAGGTAAGTAGGCATATTTAGGAGAGACGCGCCATGGAACCTTGTTCCATTATCAATTGGTGAAGAGTAGCCACTTTCAAGTAGCTTCTGGACATCTCCGGTGAACGCTTCAGGGGTTCAACTGTTCCTTCATGTCAAACCAAGCTTCCCTAAACCCTACACCGGCTAATCCTCAACTTAGGCTGCCGCCTGTGTTGTTGGTGGTCATCCTCTGGATCGCCCATTACTTCTTCTCCGACCCGACGACTGGGGACTTGGACCATCAAGGCAATCAGGGAGGGTTCAGGGGGTCGTGCTTACGGCTTAGAGCTCTAACCAAAAGCCTAAGCCTTATAAACCCTAAACCCTTCGGGGGACCTCCCTGAAACTGAAACGCAGACGCTTTAGCGAGGGTAAAAAGGCAAAAACAACTAAACCCTAAGCCAATAGCCTCAAACCCCACAGTCCAAGGGTTTAGGGTTTAGGGTTACTGGCTGGAGGGTGATGGTTAGCGGCCGATGCTCTTCAAGGACGGATGTAAGTTTTGTGATTAAAGGTGTCCAAGGCAGGGTGTAGGCAGTTGAGTTCCCTCAAACTTTTCGCGCACTAAACTCTAAACCTACATGAAATACCCTGTAGGCTTGCTTTGATCCTGACCGTCATCTGCTTAACTCAGAAGTTTGTGACTTATGAAGACGAGCTCTGGGCTGCAAAGGGCGCCCTGCAAGCGATTGCAAGGGAGCAGGCTCCACAAAGCGCAGCCCAAGCCAAAAGGGCAGCCAAGGAGGCACTGGCCAAGATGAGATCCGAGTCTCGGAACACACTGCACCTGTACTGCAAGTGGATGAACCACCCCGTCAACAAGAACCTGGCCCGCATGCTGTTTTACCTGCAGAAGCCGGAAAGATTTGGGATTCGTTGCTTCTCTTGCGGTGGGGCCGATAGCCGTCCACGCAAAGAAAAGTGGGTGTTGGGCCAGTTTTGTGTTATGTGAACCCCGAACCTGAAACGATATCTGACCATTCCTCACGATTCCGTACTGTAACTACATACTCCAAAACCCATTCTAGCTATATCTTGTCATATATGACACCCTAGACCCTAAACCGTGAATATATTCAGGCCCCGGCGCTAAGGACTGATACCCTGTTACACAACCCGCAAAGGAAACCTGCTCTAATTAGTAAGGCCCCCATACCTACACACGCTTCTGAGTTTTGAGGTTTACATGGACAATTACGGAAGATTCAGGTGGCGGCTGTAGGGTTTAGGGTTCAGAAGTTAAGGTATGCATCTTAGTTAGGATCGAGGTATTGCTTCTCTAGGGCTGAGAACGCAGGCCCGATCTGCAAGACGGGCTACATACATCCACGACACAAGACCAACAGGTGCGGCTTTAGGTTTAGGGCTTTAGGGTTTGGGGGATAAGGATTAGGCTTAGGGTTCGGAATGATGTGTTCTAAGTTCTAAACCCTGTTTTTGCCCGGTTTGGGATTCAAGGTTGGCTCTACAAGAGGTTCAGAGTGAGGAATTTGGGGCACACCTAAATACATGTCCCCTAATCCCTACCCCCAAACCGAGCAGAAAAAGGAGCTCAAACACAAAGCGTAAAACTAAACCGAGTCCCGGAGCCCTAAACCCTAAACCGGAGCTAGATCAGGCCGCATCGTCTCGCGCGTCCTTTCCACACCCATCTTCTTCTTGCACGCGATCTGGCTCCCCGGCTGAAGGGGTTTAGGGTTCAGGGGGTTTAGGGGGTTTAGGGTTCAAAGGCCTGAACCCTAAACCCTCGGAGCTTTCAACCGGAAATCCCTCGCCATATCCGATCGAATCCTAGGACCTGGAGTAGGCCCTTATTCCCTTTTTTAGGGTTCAGGTTCCCTTATATAAGCCCCTTTAAACCAAAAAGGCCACCCTGTTTATTCCTAGGTTACTCTTGGGTCTAGTCATGATTACCCATATAGGCTCCATAGTAGTTCGTTTTTGGGGTTCATATTTAGAATCCTATAAGGTAATCCCCCAAAGGAACTACTATGGAGCCTATGGGTAACAAGGCTCAGAGTTTGCATGGTTTGAGCGTGGAACCCCTCTTTTCAGGATTTGGGCCCTCTGGTGCTTCAGGCCAAGGCGGCCAAGAGTGTAAGGTTTGGAGGGCCTTAATAATCAGAATAGGGTTCCTTTAATCCCAAAAAGAACTACTAGCAACCCCGAAGTCGAAGCTCCGAGCCCGAACTGAGATCCCCAATCTCTCGAGCAGGAACTGCTTCTATGTGGGTGGTTGTCAAAATTAGGGTCCCTTTTTGGGTCCTTAATATAATACGGCACCTATTATTTAGAGTACCCAAAAAGGGACCCTAATTTTTGACAACCACCTATGTGTACAGCGTAGTTTTATGCAGGAACGAAGACTAAGGGACCCTTTTTAAAGGGTTCCTTATAATGGGTTCTAAAAGGGATCCTTAAAGAGTTCTAATTATGCGGGATTTATAGGGTTTTTTTGGTCTACTAGGTTCCTGCGTGGTACCCTTTTGCCCTTTTTGTTTTGGGCTTATCATAAAGGGGCTAGTCAGGAACCTAGAAGAAGGGATGTTGTTACTGCCTGCAGCTCCAAACTCTACAACTTAGTAGCTGAGTAGGTAACCTTTAACCTTTTGGGGTCTATATCCTACTCTGATTCAAAAGGTTAATCTTTGAGGGCTAGGGTACTCAGCCCTTTAGTACTGCCCGCAACCCCAAACTCTGCAAAATGGTAGCTGGCAACCTCAGACCCGAGGATGTCTGCTTGGCTTCGGATCCACAGATCTAGGGCTTTAGGGTTTACTGCTTTAGGGTTGAGGGTTTAGGGTGTAGGGCTTTAGCTGTGTAGGGTAGGGCTTTAGGGTTTACTGCTTTAGGGTTGAGGGTTTAGGGTGTGCGGCTTTAGCTGTGTAGGGCCTATAGGGATTGTAGGGCTTGTTTAAGGAGAAGCAGCCAAAGGCGAAAGTAAAGGCGTTCGCCAGCAGTGGTGCGAAACTCTGTGGCAGACTTTGACTAGGGAACTGTGCGGCCAATGAAGCTGCTTCCTTCGAGCCTCTTTCCCTTCGAGACCACGTTTGTTCGTCTTTCTCGACACAACTCGTGGCCTTCAGACGTCGAGTTTGAGGCAATACTGGGCAAAGGTCTGATTGCACCGAGACAGCACAGCTTGCTTACCTTCCTCCAGACAGAATTGTGGACTATTGATGGTCCTGCTTATGTGCTTGTGCTAGCAGGCTAGCATTGATGTTCATATCTGTTTATGTGCCCTGGTTTTTGCTACATATTGCTACCAATGCCACCAACCTCTCAATGATCATCAAATTAAGTTGCCATGAGTCTGCATTTCCTTCAGCTTTCTCTTTTTAGTACCGTAGTTTCTTCTTTTCAAGACTTTTTGTACACAACCCCCAAAGTCCCCAAAACCAAAGACCTGCAAACCTACAAACAGAGCCGTGCTCAAGCTGGATCCCAAGGCTCCGCCATCCCACTGTGAGCCCGATGCCACAAGATCCGTCTAGAGTTTATGGGTTTAGGTTGTTTAGGGGTTTAGGGTTTTGGGAGGCCAACTGTATACGATGCCCAAAAGCTCCTTCAACAAAACCTCAGCGCACCAACAGCACAAAAGACAAGGAGCCAAACCCTACCTTAAGCCTGAATAACCTGCCTTTTTAAGGACTTATATAAGGAAATCATAATAAGGAGCCCTAAAAAGGTAGGTTATTCAGGGTTAAGGGTAAGTGCCGAAATCCGTGGCAAGGGCCTGTAAGAGGAAGCCTCCCCTCTTCATAGGTTTTAGGGTTTAGAGTTTAGGGTTTAGGGTTTAGGGGGCAACATTGCAGAAACACCCAATAAAGCTCCTAAACCGGCACGAAACTAAAGCAAAAAATGAACTCCCGGGCTCTACTTGGAGGTTCATGGGGAGTTATAAGTGGGGTTATGACTCAGGTAACTATAGTTAGAAGCCATATTAGGGGACTTATAACCCCACTTATAACTACCCATGAACCTCCAAGTAGAGTCTAGAGTCCGAACCCTAAACCTGGTCGTGTGAGGTTGTATCTGGTTCGGCAGAGTATCGCACCACATCACAATGACCTCCTTCCCGTTCGCTTGCGCACGGCTCGCCCGCGGGGGGGTGGTTGGGCTTGCGTTCTGGTTGGGGGGTTTTAAGACAGGGCTTGTTCGGGTTATAAGGATGTACGGTGTTGGGACTTTGGGCTTTGCGGGGTTTGAGATTGCAAGGTTCGTGGGTTTGGGCTCTTTACTTAGGGCTTAATACGCGAGCCTGAACAATTGTTAAGTTCTTCTGAAACAAGACCTCATACATGACCTCAAGCGGTAAACCCAAGTCGCAAGCCCTGGCATTAAAGCTCCTTGCCACACGACTTGCATCGTGAAGCTCTGAATCCCTATACCCTGCACAACCCAGACTCACCATAGATACCCATAAGTCAGATGTCGCAGATCTGATCGGCAACATGATGATAAAAACGGTCTGGCCCATCGTGAAAAAGGTCCTAAGATCGTTGGAGCCGTAGGCTAAGCCTTGAGTGTCAGGCACTTTGGACCCTTCCCCCGTCCATAAAGCCCTACCTAAACCCCCAAAAGTAGGTGAAATAATGGCCCAAGACCCAAAGAAAGGCTATTACTACACCTACATTTGGGGACCCCAAAATACGGTACCCCTAATTTTCGGAAACTCCCGTGTAGACGCTGGGCCCTCTACCCTGACGCTCATAAAAAGCCTGTGCAGGTTGGCTACCTCGACGTCTTCACACGCGATGCCCTCGTTGAGGTGCCACCCCTCTTGGGCATTAGGGCGAAAACAGGGTTTAGGGATTATACAGTTAAGGGTTAGGGGTTTGGGTTTGGGATTTAGTGGTAAGATTTCCGGATGCACCGCAAAGATCCGGCGACTTGGCAGGTGGGTTTCTAGTCGGAGTTTTGTCAGAAGGGGGTACCCGAGTCCTTAAACCGTCATCCCTCAACCCTAAACCCAAATCGCCCAATTCCTAAGCCTGTTAAACTCTAAACTGAACCCTAAACCCTGAACCTCAAACCTTATACCCAAACCCCACACCCTAAACCCTAAACGCTAAGCCCTAAACTCTCCGTTGCAGATACTGTTTCTAGTTTAGGGTTTAGAAGTTTAGGGGTTTAGGGTTATATACAAGGGAAAAGGGTTTAGGGTTATAAGGGAATTCAGGGGTACAGGGGTTCATGGTTTGAGGGTTTAGAGCTGTCTCCTGATTACGGAGTCTTAGCCGGCCCAAACACGGAACGACGTGGAAAAGAATGTCCGTGGGGGCAACATAGCAGTCGCAATAATTATCAATGATATCCCCTTGCAGTCCTGGTATACTTGGACCATGATAAGCCCAGTACGCCTTAAGCGCTAAACAAGGCTCTATAGACTGATCCTAAACTCTAAACCCAACACCCTAAAACCCTATATTCCATAATTTGTATAGGGCCCCCCCCCCCCCCCCCCTCCCATGGTTTGACCCAAGCTCCCTACTGAAGGAGCTGATGCAGGAGGACGATGAGGAAATGGAGCTGCAGGACAGAGGGTTCCCAGAGACTCCAATATCCCTTAATTAAGGAATATATACCTTAAATTATAGTAGGATCCCTAATATAATTTAGGGTATATTCCTTAATTAAGGGATATTTGGAGTCTCTGGGTTCTCGGAGCGGAGCATAATCATGGTCTCTAGCAGATGATGGGTTAGGGTTTACCTGGACCCCAAACAACCTGCTTTCCTTATATCAGTCTTTAAAGAGGTAGGTTAGGGGTTTAGGGGCTTCGGGTTTAGGGATAGGGTTACAAGCATCAGGGCCTTGGTATTAAGGTGTAAGGGTCAATGTTCAGGGTTTAGAGTTTAGGCTGAGGGTAATCCTCTGATGAGTAAAGACCTTCTCTGCAGGGGCCTTAATATGAGGATGCCCATAATAATCGCTCGTAGGAGGATATATCAGTCAGGGGTCTACAGTAGGGTCTCTCCAGACTTTGGGGTGGGTTTTGGCCCTGTGCTTTCGAGCTACAGTCGGGTTCAAGGTTTGGGTTGGGTTTAGGGGGTTAGGATTCAAGGATTGTTGCATTTTGGGCTTAGGGCTGGCAGATATAGGGTTAAGGGTTTCCTACAAGTGTTCTGTATATGAGGGATCTATAATGGGGGGTTTGCTTCGTATATACATAGAGGCCAGAAAGTTGAAGCATCATTATCCTCATGCCTTCAAGGCAAAGGGGAGGGAATCCCACAACTACTCATCTGCAATCCATGTTCTAACTTTCTAGGGTTCACTATGAGGCCCCTTGGGTCCGTATGCCCAAATACTTTGGCCTCAAAGTAGCCCCTATATAGGTACTCTGAGGCCAAAGCATCCACTAAACCCTCAACCCTACTAGGGTGTAACGTTTAGGGTTTAGGGTTTAGGTGCTATGTCTTGAACCCGCGACCCCAAAAGCCAAACTTCTCACCCTCCAATAAAGCCAGGGACCCCGAAGCCTAATCCAGGAGAAGAGCACCACACGCCGACGACGGGGCCGAAAGAGCAGCAGTGGGACTCAGACTTCGACTGGCATGCGTTGAGAGGTGACGGGTTCAGTAGACTTTTAAGCTCGGAGCTCCTAGGGGTTAAAGCTTTGTTTAAGGGATAAGGGTGGGAAGGAATGGGAGTGTGTATTTAGAGCTTTGTTTAACATCGTGGAGTTTAGGGTGGACTACGAGAGTTGAAACTGCTGGAGACAGTCCCCTTACATAATATTATTCCCATACATTACATGTAGTACAAGGTACCCGAAACCCTTTGATTATAAAGGTCCCCCCCATTTCCGAGACCACTCGGCTGTTTTGTGTTAGACTCCTAGGTATCACTATTTCGGGTCAGGCAGGTCTTCTCGCCGTTGCCGGTTTGGGTTTGGATTTCCGCCTCAGTGTTCCAAGGTTAGAGGTTCTGGGTTTTAGTCCCAGAGTTTGCCGGAATTATTGAAATGCAATTTTTCTTTGAGGAGATACGTAGCACGGTTAGGGTCTTGGTTTCACGATTTTCTCAGTCACTTCGTGGCTAAGCTCAACACCTTCCCTTGAGTTTGTGCCTCTATGCGCATGAGCTCTGGACCCTTAGCCCAAGCCTCAGCCTTGCAAACCTTGAGCCTTGAATCCCGAAGCCTGAACCCGAAACCCTAACCCGCTTTGGGAACCCCTGAAAGGGCCCTTTCAACGCCTTGATAGCAGCGTCTCAAAACCTCCGTAGGACCCTAAACCTAAGCCCTAAATCCTCAGCCCTGATAACCACGACAACCCAATGCCAACACCCCACTTGGAGGTTCATGGGTAGTTATCACGGGAGCTATGAGTCCCCTAATATGGGTTATCACTATAGTTACCTTACTAATAGATCCACGTATAAGTCCCCATCATCAACCTCCAAGTACACCATTCAGAATGCTCTCGGCTCCCACAGTAAAGCGCTCGAATCCTGCATTGGGAAGATCGGGATCTTCAGGAGGCCGAGCAGCGGCTGCACCGGCGCCGGCTGAAAAACCGGCTGAAGTTTAGGGTTTAGGGGTTTATATATATATATATATATATACATATATATATATATATAGGGTTTAGGGTTTAGGGAAGATGAGCCAACGACGTGGCTTCGTGTGGCTGACAGCCGGCTGCGAGAGTACATGGCTCAAGTCGAGCCGGTGAAGGCAGGCCGCTTTTACACCAACAAGCTTCCTGCCCGAGTCATCAGACTCGGATTTTACGGGATGTTCCGCAAAGCTCGCAGCGATTCGTGACTTTTGGCCGTGTTGGCAGTGGGTATTCAATGTCCTTGCAGCCCTTGTTATAACATAAGCTGAAGGCTACATGACTGAGCGCGGCCCAAATATACTAGCGCACCTTTACGGTTCCTCCAAGGGTGTAGGGTTTGTTAGGCGGGTTTAGGAAGAATCAGTAAAATCAGCTGTATTCTACTGCACTACTGTAGGCCGTATATAAATGTACTGTAATCGGGGTCCTTTGAGGGATTCAAAAGGAATCTTTCAAGCGTTTCCCAAAAGGGTCCGTACAAGTTTTCGATAATGAGTATAGCAGGTTAACATGACGGGTTTAGTGTCGGTGTCGGAATATCTAAGAAAGCGTGCATTTTTATGCTGGCTTTAGGAAATTGGCCCGCAACTCTGGGCGGGCCACATCGATGCTCATGATGATTCAGGCGTTTGCAGCAGCTTTGAAGCCCTTACCGTTGCACAACTTAAATCTTTCTGGCGCCTTGG
>BGNK01006934.1:0-22085 GCA_003297005.1 Symbiodinium sp. clade A Y106 | reverse complement strand
GCCCCCGGATTTAAATTATTTAATTCCCGGGGTCCAGACACACTGGAACACCATATGGGGTCTATTTGGCAGCTGGCGCGTGGAGTCCTGCCAACACACACACATCCAGCTGCCAAATAAACCCGGTTTAAGCCGCACACGGGGGGGGGGGGGGGGGGGGCCTTAATGCCCATAATAAGGATCTAATAAGGTTTGTTGGAGGAAGTATAGTTCCCTACCCCGGGGAGTGACTTAGCAAGTAGGTTCCAAGTCCTGCAAAGCCTGGTTAACTCGGGAACGGCGAGAAGCCGGTAACCTTGAGTATGAGTACCAACTTACAGTTCGAAATCCAAAGCTAAACCTGCAAAAATGCATGACACCAAACCCTTGAAACCCTGGTTCAGCGCTTTTTTGTGTTTTTCTGTATAATTCAAAATGCAATTGACATGTATGGTTTAGGGTTTAGGGTTTAGGGTTGTGATCCATCTGGATCCTGGAGACCTCCCTTGCACTGAGCGATGCTTGCTGAAGCGAACCTAGACTGGGGCCAGAAAGCCCGACCAAACCATAAGCCCTAAACCCTAAACCCGAAGCCCTAAACCCTAAACCCTAAGCCCCAAACCCTAAACCCTAAACCCTAAGCCCTAAACCCTAAACCCTATAGCCCAAATCAAAAAAGCAAAAGGACCTCTGAAGCTGAAGCTTACATGGAAGCCACAGTCGGAAATGACCCGGGGCCTGGCAGCGTTCTGAACTCCTGCAAAACCCTTACTTGGGAGTTTCCGAAAATTTCGGGTACCTTATTTTGCGGGCCTTCTAGTAAGGATCCTACTATTTGGGGTGCTATACTAGGGTCCCCTATTTTCGGAAACTGCCAAATTTAAAAACACGTAAAGAAGGGAAAGCGCCTTGTAAACCCTTCGGAGGTCATTTGAACCCCTACGAAGACCTTACCACGCCCATACAATCACCATGAACCTATCACGTGCTCAAACATCTTGTCAACCCGGCAAAACCATCAGAAACCTTCACAGGGCCTAGGAAACATTGAAAAAGCATATTCAAACGCCTACGATATTCTCCTACGATATTCTTTTTCATCCTATTAAGCCCTCTTAAACCCCGGAGAAGACCTTTCTAAACCCAATCAAGTCTTCAACAGCCCTCAGAAAACCTTTGTAAGCCCCAATTAAAGAGTTATACCACCTGTATAAACCGCATAAATTCCTGCAAGTTCGGTGAAACCCGTATAAACCCTTTCTGCACACCCCATAAAACAGACAAGCCATTACAAAGGTTTTCTAAAGCCTTATACACCCTTCCAAAGACCGTATCCCTTAGACCCTAAACCCCTAAACCCTTAACCCCTAAACCCCTAAACCCCTAAACCCCGAAACCCCTAAACCCCTAAACCCCTAAACCCTTAACTAAACCCTTCACCAGGCACCACCCTTCCGAAGACCTTTATCAGCCCGTATAAAAAAAATAAGTTATCATGACAGGGACCCATAGTGAAAATAAATGGTTTCCTCATTATGGTACCTTAAACTAGATCCCTTAACAAGGGTTTAGGGTTTAGGGGTTTAGGGTTTAGGGTTTAGGGTTTAGGGACCCAGTAGAAAACTCCCCTGGGGCCTCCTCCAGAACGCGCTGCATCTGCTCTCGCTGCTTCTGCTGTGCTTGGCTGAACGCCTCGGGGGATGTACCCCTAAGCGTTCCTTTAAGGGCTCCTATAAGGGATCTAAAGGGCTTAGGGCTTAGGGGGACTCCAAAATCCCTTAATTAAGGAGTATACCTTAAATCACTGTAGGATCCTTAAATCATAAAATATGATTTAAGGGATATTCCTTGATTATGGGATGGGAGCCTTTGGGAGGAGCCGGGTCTATCTTTCTCTTGGAAGCCGTTTTGCTGGATATCTCTATGGTTTAGGGTTTCGGGATTACCTTAACCCCAAAGCCTACCTTTTTAAGGACTTGTACAAGGAAATCATAAGATGGAAGCCCCAAGCTTCAGCTGTGCAGCGTAAACCCAAGACCCTAAACTCTCAACTCTGCGGCCTAACGCGCAAACCCGAAGCGATGGGCTATCCTACTTGGAGGCCCTTTTGACTTAGTAAGTCTACTTAGTATCCCCTAGAAACCATATTATAATCCCCCATAACCCACCTTACTAACCCTACTTACTAAGTCAAAAGGGCCTCCAAGNGAGGCCCTTTTGACTTAGTAAGTCTACTTAGTATCCCCTAGAAACCATATTATAATCCCCCATAACCCACCTTACTAACCCTACTTACTAAGTCAAAAGGGCCTCCAAGTAAACCCTAAGCCATGCAACTTGCCGCTCGGATCTGGCGAACTGGAGTTACACGGAAGAGTCGCCTTGAAGGCTGGATGCAAAGGCCTCACCTCCCTGCCAAGCCAGGCTGCATAACCGTCTGCCTCTCCAGGGGCAATGCTCGCCAGTCCTGCAGCAGACCTCTTCCTCTTGCCCCCGAAAGCAACGGATTTTTCGTGGCAGAAGCAACTCTCCAACCATCGAGCACATTCATCAAGGGTGCCGCTCAACGAACAGGTCCAAACAGTCATGACCTCGTTTGGCTCGGATCGCAAGGCCTCTTCGATGCTTGGTGCCAGTCCCTTTTGCGTGAGGCCCCAACGACTCCTGAGACCACCTCCCTCGCAGGATGCACACGAAAGAAGTCTCAAACACCGAATTCGTGGATTTAGGGCTCAGGCGGTAGAGTTTAGGGCGCAGGGCCGGATGCAGGGTGTACCGGTCAAGGTGCACGCTTGAGGGTTGAGGGTTTAGCGTTGGGCCCGTGATTCGGGCTCGTCAATGAGCAGGCCAAAAACCAACAAATCCCAAACCGATACCAAAACACACAGGCAACACCAAACGAAGCTCCCAAACCTCGAATCTAAACTCCCCCCACCTCTTGCTAAAGAACCCTACGCCGGCCCCCTCACAAAAAGCCCTAAGTTAAGTTGGTAATCATTGAAACCTTACACCCTTCCCCGAACCCAAAACCCTAAATTTACCAGACCGCAAACCCCCAAACCCCAAAACCAAAAACCCTTAAACCCCAAACCCTAAACCCCAAAAGCAACACCTCCCATCCTCGCGCTTTCTGGGCCGGCCCGCATCGGATCCTTTACAGAACTTTTCAGAACCCTTATAGAACCCGTCTAAGCCCCATAGAACCAGTAGAGCGCCCTTCAAAATGGCCCTTACAAGAACCCTTCTAAAGGAACCCTCAAAGAACCCTTATAGAACCCGTCTAAAGCCCATAGAACCCTGAGAACGCCCTTCAAAATGGCCCTTACAAGATCCCTTATAAAGGAACCCTTTAAGGACCCTTATAGAACTCTTAAAAAGCCCTTCTAGAACCCTCAAACAACCCTTGAAGGAACCCTTTATCCTTCGAAGAACTCGTAAAGAACCTTGAAAGAGCCGATGTCGAGCTCTTAAAGAACCCTCAACCCCTAAACCCCTAAACCCTAAACACTAAGACCCTAAAACCCGAAACCCCTAAACTCTCCTAAACCCCTGCTTTGGCCTGCTTTCCCTTAGCCCACAGCTCTTCCACCTTCCCCTTGCAGGCTCGGCTTTGCTGAGCTTTCTTGGGGTGTAGGGATGCAGCTTTAAGAGTTTAAGGGTTTAGGGTTTAGAGTTTAAGCCTTTAAGCATGTGTATGTTTGATGGGCTTTTGTGATTTCAATTCAAGTTGTAATTTTTCAGGATTCAAACATGCTATACGGCTCATGGACCCTTGTAGCGAGATCCCAAACCTTAGCCCCCAAAGCCCAAACCCTCCCCAGAAAGCCCATGACCCTCTCAGGAGCCTTTAGGTGGTTTAATTTACGGTTTTTTGAGCTCCTTTTTGATGTCTGCTCGCCTTACAAGAGGTTCTAGGGCTTGATGTTTAGGGTTTAAGAGTCAGAGTTCTCCAGGCTTGGGTCGCTCAGAGTTTCGGGTTGTTTGGATGTTCATTACAAAGCTTTTCCACTAGTTTTACAAGGGCCCCTACACAAGTTTCAGCCATGCACGCTAGTTGTAGTCAGGATCATGATAACGTTCCGGAATGAAGAGCCATTCGATTCTGCAGCGGGCTAAAGGTTGAACTCAAACCTTTAAACCTCCAGAAAAGACACCCGTGAACTCCAAACCACAAGGCGTCCTGCACCTTTTGCTCCACTTCCGCCAGGACAACTTCTCTCATAGCCTTGTGGGCTGGGCTTCTAGTTTTCGGCTTTCGGACTCAGGATTTGAAGGTTCCGGGTTTGCCTTAGCATGGGCGGATATGAGCAAGCCAGTCATAACCCATCACACGTCGAAAACCTCTGAACCCTAAAGCCCTCAATTTCACTCAACCCCTCCCCTAAACCCTAAACCTACACCTAAACCATTGAATGCTGGGCTTCGCGCTTTCAGGTTTCGGGCTTTGGTGTAGAGCAAACGGTTTGTAGGGTTCAGGGTTTCGTGTCCTGGTTTTCTCGTTCTGGGTTGTTGGGTGGTATCCAAAACGTCGAAAGAAAGAACGGCGAAGTCGAAACCTTCGGAAACAATCCAAAAGAGACCACGACACTAAGAAGCTCAACCAAGCTTGCAAGGCCCGAAACGAAATTGCCCGCAACCAAAACAAAGTTCACAAACAACCATTCAACCAAGCACCAAAACGGGAGTCTCTGAACAGAACATGAAAAAGAAACATACAGGTGCACAACAAGACAGAAAACAACAGAACCCGCAGCACAATTTTCAAAGCAAAAAGCACGCCAAAGCCCCAGGCGCCAAAGCCCAAAACCCAAGGATCCCGAAACCCAACAAACCCACGTATGCCCCTAAATCCTTAACCTAAACCCTAAACCCTAAACCCTTCAGCACTCTTCTGACAAAGTAGAACCTAGAAGCGGCTCGAGCTCCTTCGCCAATCAGTGGAACAAAGACTCGAACCGCAAAGTTTTCAGAAAATCGAAGACTCAAACAAAGACTAGAACTGCAAACTTTTCAGAAAATCGAAGACTCAAACAAAGACTAGAACTGCAAGCTTTTCCGAAAATCAAAGACTCAAAAAAGGGGAGCTCTTGCCTGGATAAGGCTCTCGTGGGGCACCTCTGGGCCAAGCTGACGGAGCCTTTCCTCCGGCACGAAGACAGAAAAAAATGTGTTGGGGGGCCTCAGGGCCCTCAAAGTGGGAGTTTCCGAAAATAGGGGTACCGTATTTTGGGGTCCTAATAATAAGGATCCTACTATTTAGGGTACTATATTAGGGGCCCCTATTTTCGGAAAACCCCCAAATAGCTTAAGGTTCATGGGGTGCTGAAGTCGTGTTCATCGAAAAGTGGTTTAGAAAGCTTACGGATTAGCGTCTGGGGCTCAGGGTTCAGGTCTTCGGGTTTGGGGCCCTAAAACCCTAAACCCTAAAACCCTAAACCCCTAAAACCCTAAACCCCTAAACCCCTAAACCCATGAAACCCTAAACCCTTAGAACCCTAAACCCCTAAAACCCTAAACCCCTAAAACCCCTGAAACCTTAAAACCTTAAACTTTGGGGCTTCCGGCTTCTGCTTCAGGGGCTGGGGTTTGGACCTTGAAGCCTAGAGCTTCGTGACCTGGTGTTCAACACTTCGGGTTTGGGGATTAGGGGGTTTAGGGTTTAGGGTTCAGGGGTTTAGGGTTTAGGGTTTAGGGTTTAGGGTTCAGGGGTTTAGGGTTCAGGGTTTAAGGTTGAGGGGTTTAGGGTTTTCAATTGATAAACTGAGCCTGAGGATACACGGCTTCCAGCTTAGAAGTCCAGGATGCCACTTGAGTGGAGCGCTGCAGAAACAGTTCTTAACTCGTAGTAGTAGTAGTAGTAGTAGTAGTAGTGGTAGTAGTAGTAGTAGGAGGTAGTAGTAGGTAGTAGTAGTAGTAGTAGTAGTAGTAGTAGTAGTAGTAGTAGGAGTAGTAGCAGGAGTATGTAGTAGTAGTAGTAGTAGTAAGTAGTAAGTAGTAGTAGTAGTAGTAGTAGTAGTAGTAGTAGTAGTAGTAGTAGTAGTCGTAGTCGTAGTCGTAGTCGTAGTAGTAGTAGTAGTAGTAGCAGGAGTAGTAGTAGTAGTAGTCGTCGTAGTAGTAGTAGTAGTCGTAGTAGTAGTAGTCGTAGTAGTAGTAGTAGTAGTAGTAGTAGTAGCAGGAGTAGTAGTAGTAGTAACAATAGTAACAGTAGGTAATAGTAATTAGCAATATTAGTAAAAGTAGTAATGTAGTAGTAATAGTAATAGTAGCAAGGATTCTGCCCGCCCCCACATCCCCAAGACCTCAACTTCGAAACCTCTAAGGCACTCGACTCCTGCACCCGGACACCCCAGCCGCCAAACCCGAAATCCAAAGCCTCAATTCCCCATTGAGCCCTGAACCCTTTCACAGCCCTGAAAGCCTAAACCCCGAACCCCCAAATCCCATAAACTCCCGAAACCCTTTCAACAGCACCCACACACCTCAAGGCTCTGCAAGGACATGGGTTTTGCCTTCCGGAAGGTGGCTCAAAAACGGAGAGACTACAGTTTCAGATTCCGGGCAGGTTTCACCTAAAGATCCCCAAAGATGTTGAAGGCTCATGGCTGGTTATGTGATTCTAAGCACACCTGATCCTCAACGTACCCCTGAGGCGATATACTATTTAATCATATCGAAGATCGCGCTATGGTTGAAAGAGTATGGCATCTATACATGAAGGAATATTCCCTATGGAAAAGCCGTGTTTGGGTTCTTCTGCAAGCCTTTTTTTTGGGGCGTAGCACAGTCTCGAGGATGTGATGCTTACAAGCGTGTAGTCTCGTGTTTGGGCTTGCGGGGGATGGGTTCAGGATTTAGGATTTGGGGTTTCCGGTTTAGGGGATAGGGTTTCAGGCTTAGGGGTTTAGGCGGGTGGGGTGTCGGATCTTTTTGGCTTCCGCGCACGTGGCATATAATATAGATTAGTATAGCATCAAACAAGTGCCCTCCTGGCCTTAAAATGAGGGCACCACCCAGGGGACCCTTGAACGTAGCCAGAAACTATGACAATTGTGCAAGGGCCTCATAAAGGAACGGATCCCCAATCAGATTCATATCATAAAGAAATTCCTAGATCGCTCTCAACTACCCCTTCAAGGGTTTCTCCCAAAGCTCCAACGCTATGCCCTAAACCACTTTCGTGTCTGCCCAGAGACTCCAATATCCCCTAATTAAGAAATATACCTTAAATCATATCAGGGATCCTATTTATGAATTATGGTATATTCCTTAATTAAGGGATATTGGAGTCTCCGGGTGACGCTGTAAGCTTCAGAGTTTTCTGGTCTTCGACGTTTTTGTTGCTGTGCTGACCGTCGTCAAACTTGGGGGCTTTGCGTGGAAACCCAAGATTTGGGGGCGAGGTTTAGAACCAGACCAGAGCCTCCATCAAAGCTCGTAAAATTAAGCTGTCTGGGAGCATACCCATCAACAAGCACAGTGCCTATGAAGCGTTCACTTCTGAATGAAATCAAAAGCCAAGCCTGATGGAAAAAGAAGCCTCAAAGCACCGAACCCACACGAAGGGCTGAGGAACCCCAACCCCCGGCCCTGAAAACCTAAACTCTAGACCCCGAACCCTTACACGCTTTCTGAACTCATACCCAGGGACCCATCACCACACCTCCAGCCCGGGTGGCGAAAGAAACGGCGCAGCGCTTTTCATGGCCTTCCAAAAACATGCAGGTTCATGCATTGAGGCTCGGTTTACGGTTCAAGACTTTATGAGTTTAGGTTTAGGGTTTAGGGTTTGGAGACTAGGGCTTACGAGTTGGGCGTGGTTAAGCTCTTGGCCCAGTCGCTCGGGCATAGGGACACTCAGGATTTCCGAGTGAAGGGCATGTCTGTTGCTTGGGCCTTTGGAATTCGATTTCGTGTGAGGTTTAAGGGCAGGGAAGTTATGAAGGTTTCAAGGGTTTCGAGATTCGCGTTCGCAAGCTTCGTGTACAGGGCTTAAGTCAATTACTTACTCATACTACTTGCGTGGATGCAGGCTCGCGGAATCTGCTGGTGACTAAGAACAAGAAAAAAAGAACATGCATGAGCATCGCCACAGCCACAAAGCCTGCCAAAAAGCGATACACATCCCAAGTCCCTGAACCCAAAAGTTCTCAAACGAGAGATCCGCGAAATCCACAAGACGAATCAAACACCCCAAATCGAAACACTGACACCGCCGTGAAGCAGGGCTCTAAAACACTCGGAAGATCCCAGAACATTCTCCAACCCATTGAGTGAACGCTGAAGTGACGTTAGAAACTCAAGCACCCCAAAGCCTTCTCCTTATTCTAAAGAATCACAACACGTGGTTTAGGGTTTAGGGTTTAGGGGTGGGTGTATTGTGGGATTCGAATCCACAATACGGTTAACGGTTTAGGATACAAGGTTTATGGGCATTCCTGCCTCGCACATACTCCCACCTTCAAACCCATGTCATCTTTGGCTGGCATCTTAAGATACGTCCTCACCCTAAACCCTAAAACCAAAAACTCAACATCACACAAATAACCGAAAGCCCTGTTAGCAAAAGCACTACCCAGGCCCTTCAACCTTGAAGCCTGCGGGTTGGATCGTTTCCTCCCCTGCTGGGTTCAGGGACGGTTCAATGGTTTAGGATGTTTAGAATTATGGATGCTGGGTCCAGCATTTGGGCCGTGGGGCTGCAAACCTCAGCCCACTGCCCCACTCCCCTAAACCCTAAACCCTAAACCCTAATCCTCCAGGCGCGACTCCCAAGCCCTGTAGTGAGCCAATGTACCGAAATATATGGAGGGTTCCTTACTACGATTGTGGGCCTACTTACTCGGATTGAGGGTTTAGGGGTTGTACTGGGTTCTCCTTAAGGAACTTTGTTTAAGGTACCATAGTAGGGATCTAGAGTCAACGCTATGGTTTCCTTATTATGGTAACTTAAACTAAATCCCATAACAAGAACTCAGTTTACGGGGTTTGGGGAGTTTTTGGCAAAACCACAGCAGCCAAGACTCACTCAGATCCAAGGCTTTCGGCTCGGCGTCTGTGAGCCGAAATGAATCAAACGGTTGGAGCAACACACCAGATTTTACAAGTGAAGGGTTTAGGGTTTAGAATTTAGGGTTTAGGGTTTAGGTGAGTGAAGGTTCAGGGTTATAAGCTTCCCGGACATGAAAGTGAGTTGGGAAACTGCGACGCTTGGAGCCAGAACAAAGGCAGGTTCAGGGCTTTAGGGTTTAGGGTTTAGGCTTCGGAGGTTGGGTTTTAAGACGCTGTTGGAATCCTGAATCCCTTACCTTGAAGTTCAGAGCTGGGCTGCGTGCGCTCCTTGGAGTACTTGGCGAACTCGCTTTGGCGTGTTACGTTACTTACCTGCCATGATATGTCACAGTCCTTCGGTATGCCCACTTGTTCTCTTTAACTTCAAACTGCCTGTGTGCCCCCTTTGGGAGGGAAACTCGCCTCCTATTCATTGTGCCTTGCTGGCAAGAAATGCACTACAAGTACGAACTAGACAACGGGTGGCGCAAAAGCGATTTTAACAGCGAACGTCCATCATGAGAAGTAATTTTTTTATCATTGTGCCGGTTCGGATACTGCGAGCTTTGAGGAGCGTATTCACTCGAGATGTGATGGCCTCTGTGCTTTTAGCAAGACGCTCCACGGTGCGGAGATGCCTCTGGCTTTACCAAGAAGCATTCACTTCAAAAACCGATGGATCAAATCTGATCAGAGCGGCCTTCCACGAATTGCCCTAAAGTTGGCCTCGAATTGTGTACTGATCGCTTCGAAAGCGCCCACGATGACCTCCTCGCCCAGCTCGGTGGCCTCCCCTCGTTGCCTGGCTCGGTGCTGGCGGTGTTTGGCCACGGACGCGAGGGCCCTCAGGAAAAACATGAAGTCCTCGAGAAGTGTCCAGTATTCGGTGTGCGGGATCTTGTTGTCGAGCTCCAGCGCATCAACTTGGCCATGCTGATAGAAATCCAGCAAATAGGCGTTGAGCCGCACAGCTCGAACATGGGGCTCGACCTCCAGCACTGGGAACATCTCAGACTCCAAGTGGAGATCATCACGCAGCTCGGCGCAGAGCTCCTGCAAGCTCACGAAGTCGTTCTTGCGGCCGGAGAGCATCATGAATGGGGATCTCAAAGCTTTGGAGGGGGTGGAGGTGCAGGGCTGCACCTTGCTCAGAGGGAGAGCACAATTCGGGTTCTCCAGGCTCAAGACCAGGCGCTGGAGCTGCCAGATCACGTTTTGCAGCATGCTTTTGGCTTTCTGCCTCCTGAGCTGGACCAAGACAATGTCTATGATGAGTATATCCGAGCGGTACGACATCATCCACAAAAGATTGAACGAAATGCTTCAACACACAAATCGACTGAAAAGGCAAGCCTCAAGATGCTCATGATCTTCTCAGGCAGAGGAGGCAACTCTACCACCGAGGACTTGAGTCTCTTCTTGAGACGCGTCCGGGAGTGCCATCGCTCAAGGGGTCGGCGATGAAAGAAGTTGCAGAGCACTGCCACCAAATTCTTGCGTGGGCCCTGGCACAGCTCCGTCAAGACGCCTCGCTCCTGGAGAAGTGAGACCAGTGCGAAGTTCCCTGGCTCCTCCCACCAGACGTGCGCCACAAAGCCCGCGTAGTCCGTCACCTGAGGCGAAACACACGGCGAACAACGGTGTAAACACTCGAGGATGTAACTAAGCCAAAAAGGATGTGGAGGTGAGAACTGGTCGTCAACCCCTTTCTGGCGGGTGCCTGTCGAGCAGGTCCCAGGAAGCCTTCTGCAAAGAGATGCCGGACAAAGAACTGAAAGAGGTGCGCCTGCTGGAATGGAATGCTTGGCGATGGGCAGAAGAAGGGGCAACTGGCCAGACGAGCAACTGCCCGCGACACGAAGTCTTCGGCCTGCGGCAGCACCTGAGCTTTCATCAACAGCCTCAAAGTCAAAGATGCGGTCATGGGGATGCTGCCCTCAAGCCTTGGCAGCTCGCCGACCAGAAGCCTCTGAACCTTCTTGCCCGGCAGGCCGAAGAACACGATGTGACCCCGGAGGTCGAAGCCGCGCCGGCCGGCCCTTCCAGCCTCTTGTTGGAATTGCATGGGGCTCAGATAGATGGAGTCCCCTGCAAAGACGGAGGTCTTCGAAGGCATGTTGATGCCGAGTGCCAAGGTGGACGTCGACACCACGACACCCAAGCGCTGCATGCGAAACAAGCGCTCCACCACCTGGGAGTTTCCTAGGGGTGCCTTATTTGGGGGTCCTTATTATAGGGATTTTCGGAAACTCCCACCTGCCGATAGACTGCGGGCAAGCCAGCATGATGCACACCAATACCATAGAGAAGAAGGCTGTGCAAGGCATGGCCAGGATTGAAGGGATTTCTCTTTTCATCAAACTCCTCTTCCAGCTCAGAATTCGTCAGCTGAGTTCGCCCCGCTGGAGTCACCGTGAACTCCCGCGGAATCATTTGCAGCAATGAGATGGCTGCGGCCAGGCTCTTCCGCTGCTGCACGTCGTCGAATTCTTCTGGCTTGAGCATCACAACGCCATCTTTCCCAACACGCCCCTCTGGTACTGGAATCTGATCCCGTTGTTTCACCAAGGCCTCAATCTTGAACTGTATCTTCTCATCTCTGCGATACTTCTCCACCTTTGCTCGCAAGTAGTTGCCCAATGTGTTGGCCAAGCCTTCACATCCAACTCGACTGTCATGGAAAACGATGGCTGGAAGCATGTCTGCAGATTGCAGCTCCTCAACCAAAAAACCAAACCGAGCCTCCAAACATTGCCGTGACCCCTCTCGGAGGTCCTCCTCGATGCATCCGAACGCTGCACCTGCTTCCTCGGTCAACTCATGAACCACCTGAGAGTTTCCGACAATTAGGGGTGCCTTATTTTGGCTGATAATCAGGATCCTACTATCTAGGGTACTATAATCGGGTCCCCTATGTTTGGAAACTCCCACCTCGACCTGCACATCGCGCGCTGCCCTGTCGAAAGCTTCTCCCACCGACTTGGACCACTGCTGCACCTCCTGCATACTGAGGTTCCATGAGCCCTGTGGCAAGGAAGCAAAGTAGGCCTCTGGGGCCAAGGTTTGGAGGTCAACCTTGGAGCTAAGCACGTCATAGAGCTGCAGAGCATCCTCGGGGATGAGATGGAGATTCTCGGGTCTGATCTTTTCCCGAGCGGAGGCATGAACTGAGGGTTGAAGGGCAAAGAATGGGTGAAGTCGATGCAAATGCTCTCCATCAAAAACCCACGGCTGAAGGTCGTTGAAACGACCCACCTGCTGGAGTACATGAAGCTGTCGTTGCTGCTGGGCTTGCAGTTTTCGCATCCATGATGTGAAATCCTCGCTCTGCCCCAGGGTGGCAGACAATGCCAAAATGGGGCAAGGTAGAAGTGAGAGGATCTGCTCCCAAACCTCTCCAGTCCTCACGCAGAGAGTAGCCCAACCCCACAGCAAGCATCACATTCTTCGCATAAGTTGTTTTTGTATCCAATCATCCACCGCCCAGCCCGCAGGCATTAGCCGCGCAAGATACATACAAGCAGGACCCCCACTCACACACGTGCGTGTTATAGAAGATGCACATTACGAGAGCAGAGTGCAGAGACATTCATACAAGCTACTGTATCACCTCAAGCGTCCTAACGCATGAAAAGTTGCGTCCCATGATGAATGAGTTGGGGGGGTTCGCGTGAGCTCACTCCACACTAACTTGTCGCACTGATGATTGACGTTGTAGCTTGTAAGATGCAAATAAGTCTCCTGTTCAGCATTTGAGCACGTCGTGCCACAACCACAACACGGCGCGCCGATTGCCACTTATAATCTTATATCATCTTAATACTACTACGCCCGCCAACCGCCCCGCTCTTTCCCAACGTGCTGTAACACACCTTCGCTATCACACACTTCCCCTGTACCTCCATGCCATTCGATGCCGATCTCATTGTACCACGAAAAGGCGCAGGACAAAGCCATAAACAAAAAATTGTCTACAGTGCAAGCAAGGTTCTCGCCACCAAGGCAATGAACCTCGTCCAGAATGGCATACTCCAGCCGCTCGACCCATGCATGCATGGCCGCGGTGGGGCTCAGCATGTAGATGATCAAGCACTGGGGCACCGTCACCAGTACCTGGCACTCCTCAAGCCGTTCGGAGCGCTTGTCGCGGGTGAAGATGCCGCAGAAAGGCCGGCCGTCTCGGTAGGACTTCTCGAAGCGAGCTTCGATCTCGGCATGGACTTGATTGGCTAGTGCCTTGGTAGGACAAACATAGACCACAATGCCCTCGTCACTAGTCCTGAGCGCCTTTTCCATGACATAGAAAGCGATGAAGGTCTTGCCAGATCCCGTGGGCGCCTGCACTAGGGCTGAATGCCCAGCATCTGCGACATCCAACAACATGGACTGCCACCCATCAGGCTTGAAGCCCTGCACACGAGGATCTGCTGAACCAACGGGCCTTGCCAAATGCTCAGGCACTGTAGCCAACTGAAAACGGAAAGGACAACAGATTTCGCTTCCTTTCTCTCCTTTCTCCTTCTTGGACTTGGATTCCTTCGCCTCCGCCCCGGGCCCCAAGGCACTTGCAAGCACTGGCATCCTCAGGTGCTTCATCGCAAGCTTCTGCAGCTTTGGAAGGAGCTCACCGTCTTGTATGGCCATGGGCCCACCGCAAGTTCGCAGAATCTGTTGCAAAACCTGGAAGCTGCGCTTTTTCCGAGATCTGTCCAGGGGGCAAGCCTCGTCCAAGTCTTGACAGGTCTTCAACCCAAGCTTGCATCCCTCCAAGAAAGCCTCCTGCTGCCCCTCAGTCCACCAAACATGCAACTGCTTCAGCAACTCTGCAACCTGTCTGGACTTCGAGGCCTCATCTGCACGCTTAAACTGCTCCTTCAGCGTGCTGATCTTCTCCAAGCTTTGCTTCAACTGCTTCTTTTGTCGAGATGCCTCGGCTTGCTGCTTCACCTTGTCGGTCCGGCTAGGGCTGCCCGTCTTGCGCGCCTCCTTCACCCCACTACCTGCAAGACGTGCCATCGCAGCCTCCTTCAACTCCTGCAACTTTGACTTCTCCAACTTCTCACTGATGGTCTGACGCGGTGCTGGGCTGCCCTGCAGCAACGACTCCAAGAACTTCTGGTTCCGCCCCGCGACCTGCTGCGCCCTCCGTTCAGAATTGAAGGCCGAGACCGTCATGCGGAAGCTCAGAAGGATGGGAAACGCCTTCACGGTGCCCAACAGCTCGTTGAGATGAGCCAAGCTCTCGACTTGAGCATCGGCGTGGCTGGGGTCTGTCAACCTTTCCAGCTTGAATGAAACTCCCCTGGATTTGATCTGAAACATCCAGCGATCCAAATTCTGCTGCCGAGGAATCTGCACAGTACCATCCTGCTTCAGCAGTTTCAGAACTGCCTGAAGACGCGTCTCGTTCTCCACACGGATCTTCCGCATGGCGTCACCTCTCTTGATAAGAAAGGCATCCGGCTCGGAGTCATCCAGCGGCGTGCAGCTATGGAAGTGATGTGGGGTGTAGTCCCTGAGCGAATTCTCAGCTGACCAAGCCGTCTGCCGAGGCCTATCGGACATTTCGCCCAAAGCGCCTGGAAGCCAGAGTAGCTCTCTCTCCAGGGAGTCCAAGGCCATGGGAAGAGGATTGCTTTGACTGCTCGGTTTGGGATCTGTCTCCTGTCCTTTCCATGGGACTTTCCTGCGCAAGCCTTCAAGTGACGCATGGAAGTCTGTCTCGAAAAGCTCGTGCCAAAGAATCTGTGCGGACTCCATGGCGCTTGGGAAGCCGCCAAGGTCACCCTGCAGGCAGCAAGCCGTCACACGATGGAAGAGCCGCCCATCGAAGATGTCTCCCAAGGTTCCATCAAACTCAGCACCGCCTCGCGTGGCGTGAATCGCCCGGATCATGCCAAGGTGGAGCCGGTCCAAGAACTGCGGCAGCTTAAGCTCGGATGGAAGGGATGGCAAAGATTCGGAGGGGATGCAGCGCTCCTCCAGCGGCAAGGTCTCGGCTAAGGCCAGGGAAACGCAGAAGACCGCACAAAGCCCACGCTCTGACTCTTTGGACGGTGGCAAAAGCTCTCTCAAGGCCAAGAGAGATAAGCTCCGTCTCAAGGACCCTTCCGGCAAGGGCTTTTGGTCTGGCAGCTCAGTGGTGTTCCGGAACAAGGACGCCAGGTGCTGCTTGAAGATTTCAAAGGAACCTTTTTTGAGCCTTTCCAACTCGAAGAAGCTCCCGCGAAGCCGTGCGCCGGTCATTGACAGCGCTTCCAAGTTCACCACCGGCAGGTCGATCTGGCTTAGCCAATGAACGAAGAAACAGGATCTGATCTGGGAGCTGTCCTGGAGAGCGTTTTGGGCACCCAGGTCAGGGAAGGGGCAGTTGAAGTCTGTCAAGATGTAGGACGGGTCTGTGGCTCTGACCAAGTCTATGAAGCGCCCTTCGCCGAACCAACCTGCCACACATTCTTGCAACGTCGCACTCCAGCACCCCACAAGTTCCTCGAAACCCTAAACCCTAAACCCCCGCCTTCCAAGAGATGATGAGTCACCTTCGGCACCTTCGCTCGCCGGAGGTGCTCGGAAAGTAGCAACCAGAGCAGGCGTTGCCTTACCGGTAGGAAGGCCATCTCCTCTGAGAAGAAGAAGACGTGAAGCTGCAGGCCTTTGGCCACCAGACCGGCCAAGATCCTCTCTGCGATGTAGATGCATTGCAGCCACTGCCCCCCATGGCTCCAATCGACCGCATCATTCCCCCCAACCCTTCGGCACAGAGCGCTGCCGTCCACAAGCACCGGATGCTCCGAGCCGAAGCAAGCCAGCAAGTCCACAGTTCCTCCAGTGAAAACGCGGTCGACCACATAGTCCCAGTAGCTATCCAAGTCCACAAACCTAAGATTGAATTGCAAATGTAAAGCTATGTTGACCTCTTGACTTGGACCAAACAAGACGATAACATGTCAAGTGACCCAGTGTCCCTGCAAGTCACCTGGGGCCGCCGATGAGAGCAAATTTTGGTTGTTGCTACTGCTGCGGCGCCAGTTGTTTGCTGTTGCTGCGCCGGGCGCGCTTACTGACTCACTCACTCACTCACCTGATCACTCTCACTGAACACTCACTCGCTCACTCTCTCATCCACTCACTCACTCACTCACTCACTCACTCATGATCACTCACTCACTCACTCACTCATGATCACTCACTCACTCACTCTCACACTCACCCACTCACTCACTCATGATCACTCACTCACTCACCCACTCACTCACTCACGCACGCACTCATTCACTCACTCGCTCACTCGCAAGCTTTGTGTTGCCTAGCTGTGGCAGTGTTTTTGGGAGTGTGTGTTGTCGCTGTTGGTCCGGGGCGCATCTCTGTTGCTGTTGCTGCTGGCCGCGGGCCGCTGGGTGGGGTCCAAATCGCTCGCTCACTCGCACGCTTTCGCTTTGTCCTTGCCGTGGCAGCGGGAGGGCCCCCATTTTGTTGCCGGCGGCCGCAACCGAAAAAACAAACACGAGCGGCAAGAGTGTCTGCTACTAATTAAGGTCAAAGAACGTCTGATCGTCGGAGTTATTTGACTCTGCAGAATCCGCCTGGCTGCCGCTGCCATCGACTGATTCGCCATCGGATTCCATGGCTGATGAGTCAGTACACACGCACTGCGTGTTATGGCCTAGCTGGTCAAGTCACCGAGACAGTTGACAGGCAAGGGCGATTAGTCCGTAACATTCTGTGATCCATTCTTGCATGCTGTGGCAGTTCTACATTCTGAGTTGCCATGGATCTGCAGACACCAAAATCAATCCAGTCACGGGCTCCTGCCTCTCAACTCCTTCGTAAGCCACAAAGACAGCAAGCTCGAGGAACAAGGCCAAACCAAGTGGTTTTGAACCTCACAAACGGACTCGTTTCAGCAGAGCCTGCCCAAATACATGAAGTCGTTCCACAAGGTGCAAATGAACACATCTCCCAACATTTCCTTTACTTAGCTGATGATAATGATGATGGCGATGATGGTGACGATGACAGTGGCTATGGCTACAATGACCACAGTGACCACATGTCGGGTGTGCTGTGGGGGCATGGCAACATGTGCGTGGTTGTTGGGGGTGTGAAGCTGCCTTTTCCTTGCGCAAGTTGCAGTCCTGGTGTTGTCCAACTGCTGCTCACTTCTTGTGGTCTTGCTCGTTGAAGAATACATACCTCACAACAATTTCCGGACCAGAAATGAGCAAAATAATTGTGCATGTCATTGAGCAGCACTGATGCGCGGCACCCAAGTCAAGAACGAGTGCATGACGTGCCCCTTGGCACACGGCGTCAAGAAATTGCTGCCCGAACGCGAGGGGACGCTTTTGCCACGATCCCGCCACAGTTCTATGAACCGTGACAGGAAGTCAAACCCACACTTACCATGCCCCTGTGTACGAGAGTTGACTTCCGGCCTGTGCAAGAAGAGCACGGAGAATTAAGCAGCTTTCAGCAACTGCCGAACGCACTTTAGGCCCCGATAACCCGACAAGTCGGCAAAAAATCGATCAACATCGACACAAAAAGCAAAGGCAGCCATGCACCAGCATCGATGTTTCGCGAACCGGCTAGTTGTTTTGAGGCTTCCAGCCTGGATCCCAGACATCAGCTATCACGCTTGCAAGAATTCGGCTCCTGTCGTTAGTCACGGCTCCCAGGCGTGGATGGATGTGCTCAGCGCTGTTCTCATTCGTGCTTTACCTGCCGTGTCCTGGAATAGCATGCGCATTCCGTATACCAACCAAGGATCAATCGGTGACACAAGTTGATGCGGGCATGCAGTGGCCTGTTTGGACGGGGCACCTTTGCCAGCTGCCTTGCAGACTAACGTCTCTTCAAAGTAAGGATGTCCGGCCGCCCCGCTGGCCGAGAAGAGAAATGATCTGTACGGTTGGCTCCGACCAGACTTGCGTGGACTTCTTGACGAGCAAATGGAGGAGACGATGGCTTCTTCAAGGCTTGCTCGCTGGGCTGAATCGAGCTTGCACAGGCAGCACTGTAGTTTGTGGCAATGAGGGGCAAGTGGCTGACTGGTTGCCACATAAGGCGCTGCTTTCGACTGCGCTGTGCATTGGGATTCTTGTGGTTTGGTGGCTTTCGCAATTGCCGCGGAGAGAGCGCCGAGGAAGGTCTGTTCCCGCTGATGCGATCGCTTATCTTCAGCACCCGTATCTGTTATGCGGCCATTCCGACATCTCGGTCTCGCATTGGCTTGGAGAGCCCAGTTGTCTCGTCGCCGCTCGCCTGGGCGATCCTGATCCAACTGGAGGTGGGGAGCAGCCAAGCATGTGGCCAGCGCGCTTCCGCTCTATATATGGCCCGCCGCGGGCGGCCATCTCCAATGCCTCTAGCGACGCGTGCTTGCATTTCCGGGGCAATTTGTTTGATCCTGTAAGTGCTTTTCATGTCGTTTCGGCACGGGCGTTCTGCCATCAGCCCATGTTGAAAGCTTCCTGTTTGTTGCCTGCTGCTGTTCTCACCCGCTGGCTGTGGCTGTCGGGTCCTGTATGCGCCCCATTCCTGCGCTAAGCCCAATGTACGGATCGAGCACAAAACATGCGAATGTGACCGCATCCGTCTTATCAGGGAACATCTCGCTCTGGGTGAAATTGTTATCAACGATGTATCAAGCTCTCCTTCTATTGTGGAGCTCAATGTATTGTTCCAAAAAAAGGAAATATTCGGTCCAATCAAACATTGTGTTCAGCGGGCCAGTGTTTTGACTCAGTTGGCTGGCTCGCGCTTGTGAGTTGCGACGGCATGGGGATAGGCCCACACCGTGCAACGAAACGCTAGACCCACTGTACTTGGGCTCCTTGAGAGGAGACAACGTCCGACCAGGATTGGAAAACCAAGGGAGTGGTGGGCGGGTGAAAAATTTGTGATGCCAGATATGACAAGTCGTGACTGCCAGACCTGATTCTTGCATTCATGCTCCGTGTTCGCCCACCTTGATGGGCGAGCGTCGCGATACTCAACATGTTGAGAGCACGAGACCAGGGAAAAATTCTTCATGCAAAATACAAGTCATGCATGAAAATAGAGAAACGGATCATGCAAGTTCCGGCATGCATGAAAAAGCAAGCTCCACAAAAGAGAGCATTATAGTGTTCCGGTGAAAACCGAAGGAACACCATGAGCATCGATGTGGCCCGCCCGGGATCGTGGGCCAATTCCCTAAAGACAAAGCCAGCATAATAATGCACGCTTTCGTCTTATCAGGGAACATCTCGCTCTTAGGTGAAATTGTTATCAACGATAGCTCCACAATCAAATATTGTGTTCAGCGGGCCAGTGTTTTGACTCAGTTGGCTGGCTCGCGTTGGCTCACTCGAGCCATGCTCCTGAGCCACACCGAGTTTGCGGTTCCCTTCATGAGAGCAAAACGTGCAGCTTCATTGTCAATCCAAGCCACTACTGGGATGGATTGGAAGCTTTGCTTCATTGCAACCCTGAGGGCCAAGATGCCCACATCTCGATCTGACAAATGATCTGCTCCCGCTTCATTGATCCACAGATTGATCAATTCTTGGGGAACCGGTATGTTGCATGCGATCGTCTTTCCTGTGGCACAGCAATGTACCACAGCCCCCGCCGCCAGCCTTGTCCAATTCCCACGCCCCGTCCGTGAATGCGGCTACACACTCACAACTCTTGGAAAGTCTGGGACTCAGGATTGACAACAGCCTTGTTGAGGGCCTTGGCAAGAAACCTCAAGCTCTTGTTGTAGAAGAAGCCGGAAGCAAAGTTCAGGTGACTCTGCAGCTCCGGAAGTACTCTCGCTAGGCCAGGGTTCTTCGCGCAGCCTCCTCGATCATGGCCACCGGTTTCTCTCCCTTTTTTTTGGCGTGGGCGGGCCTCAGTGACAGCGGCTGCCGCGCTCGGTCCCTACAAGATCCTAAAGAATAACAAGAAGAAGCTCAACAAGTGCAAACTACGGCAAGCAAATCGCTCGCAAAAAAGGGAAACGGAACTTAGCTGTTCGAGAACCGTAAAGAACCCTTAGGTTCTCGAGGATACCTGCACTCCAAGAGCCACAAACACTGGCGCGAAACTAGAAGCTTTGCCGAAACGCCGGGCGCGGCGTTTCGCGCGGTTGACTAAATTAAATTAAAAAGAAGTTAGCGAAGCGCGCGCCGCCAGCGGCGAGCAGAACGTTTTGGGTTTCGGGTTTAGGGTTTAGGGTTGTCCAAACCAGTGCTTCAGTTGGAAAAGTCGTACATGGAAATGCATTAGCTGCTCCATGCGGGGCGCCTTCTCTTCAGAGGAAGGGCCTACAGTGTTGAAGGGGCGTCTTCCAACAACGCGTCGGAAACTCGCGAAAAACCATCTATTTTCTGGGTCCCTCCAACTCTTAGCTGCTCCTCATAGTGTCTCCAACCCACACTTGAACACGCATTTTCTTGAAAAATTCTGGGTGGGGCGGTTTATGCTTCACACACGTGTGTGAGCTTCAACCCAGCAGCGTCTACCATCGTTCAGTGGACTTGACAACCACCAATCCTTCGCGCCATCGGTGTGACAAACGCTCCTTGACCAGAATTGGCTCATCAGAGTGCAAAAGAAGAGCAGACCACATTTCTTCCACGAAATGGGCCCGCCTCCAACCTTGACCCTTCCGAGTAATGCGATGGCCCAAATGCTTCAACCAGACCAAACTTGATCCGTGTTCGACCAGTGGAGCGAAACGAGATCTCGTCCAGTTCTACATCGGCACTGCAGCCTCCGACCACGATGGCGTCATTCAACTGGTCAATAATGGGCGCTGGTTGAAGGCCTCGAAAATCGGATTGATCCACTCCAAGAAGAAGGCTGCAGTCGTCTAGTGAAAGGGAGTTTCTCCGACGTGTAGACCCAAAGAGCTTCTGCTATGGCTCGAAGAGGAAGTCTGGGTCTAAGTCGACAGTTGTGAGAGCTGCAGTCTTCCTGCAAGCTTTGCAGCGCCGTGCTGCGTTGCAGGTGAGCTCCCTTCTTTCATCGTCGCTGCGTCTCTTCTTGAGAAAGTTTGCAACCTGACAACTGACTGAGGTGAACCAGCACTCGCACATCGACGGTCTCGGGAGTCTGAGCCGGCCGATTCCTTGAAGCACCTGACATCATCCAAGGAGACCGTAGGATGGTGGCAGCTCCTAGCAGAAGTTCTTCCGCACCGGGTGTGAAGTTGACACCGCTTGTGAGGCCATCGTGTCCAATGCCAACGAAATTTTCGTCCATGTTGTTTTGCACAGCAAAGAGCCTACTCAGAGCTAAGTGCGTCAGTTTTCTGAGAAGACCTTGTTCTTGCGGGGTGGGAAAGTGCCTTCCCGGTCTCGGTGCACATTTTCAGGGTGTATGTGAAGTCTTTCTTCCGATCAAAGCACCACCTTCTACCTTCCACACTGCGGTCGAAATCATGAACTTGGTGCCTTAGGACTTCAGGTTCTGATGGTGCTCGACACCTTGCGTGGAAAACTTAAGGTCCCTCCTAGACCTTTTCCCTTGGAAGAACACAGTCACTACAAACACAGCGGACAGCTGCAAGTCTTTTTCACTCAGCTTGAGCCAAACAGTCACGGAGNCAGTCACTACAAACACAGCGGACAGCTGCAAGTCTTTTTCACTCAGCTTGAGCCAAACAGTCACGGAGTGCGGCAGAGTTCACACGCAAGTGTGGAAACGAATTCAAACAAACGAATTAAAGTATTGGGCACTAACCACACAAAGATTTACAGAGTAAATCTTGTGGGATTTAAACATAGCGCTGAGGATCCTTCAAGGAGTCCTCATCACCAAAACAAGTACACTTTGAGATCGAAGAGNGAAGGTTTCTTGAAACCGTTCCCGAAGCAAAACACTCACAAACAGAGTTACCTATCACAAGCGACTAACGCTCATGATCTTACACCCCCCGCATTTTGCTGAGGGCTTCCTCAAAGATCATCAAACAACAAAAGACCAACAATGGCTCTTCAGCACTAGGGGGATGCCCCGGCCACATTCCCTTGGTGCGTACTCGCCACTCAAGCACACAAAACACAACACAACGCCGATCTTTGATC
>BGNK01006933.1:877-21660 GCA_003297005.1 Symbiodinium sp. clade A Y106 | reverse complement strand
CATAAAGGACACGACAACACGAATCCCAAACACTTGTCTTGTTGACCATTGTAAGTACAGTCGTCGCCGAAGAGTTTCAGTGGTATGGGTTGGGGCTGAAGAGTTGGCAGGTCCTGTGCTATAAAGACATGTGTTCATGTAACGCTGATTCTGGCCACCCTGCAATCTAATGCATGATAAGGGCGCAGCCTGTGCGGAAGCTGCGACCGGACACGCCGGATTAACAGGTAGCTTCACCTGGTGGGCTGAGTGAGGAGAGAGTGCTGAGTGGTGAGGGTTGCTGTTCTGAGCATCCGGCATCACCTGCGGCGATAGGTGATGTCTGCCAGCTGTCGGGCTGCCGGTGTTTGCGGAAGCGTGTCCCGCTTGATGGAAACTCCTATCAGGAGGGTAGCCGCGCTCGCCGCGAGCTTGTTGAAGGCCTCGTGCATTTCCAGTGCTGTTTGTCCTCTCAGGGAAATCTCCAACTTGAAGGTGGTGGTGGGGACAAGCTGGGTGTTTACCTTGTGAAGCGGTATCGTGGATTTGAAGGTCTGGATGATCTCGCCCTTGAGCTCCTTCAACATCCAGGTGAGCAGTCTCGTCAGCTCGGAGTGCTGGATTGGTGGACGCGGGTCCTGCACTAGCTGCTTGGCCTTGCGATCCCAGCGCAGATAGGGCCAATGGTGCTCGGCCGTGAGCCAGCCCCACTTCACCAAGGTTGCCCGGCCCTCCTCCGTTGCGGATTCCTTCTGCACTCGGTTCAACAGCTCATGTAGCATTGATTGTAGCATCAATGTTCGAAGCGGTGATTCCAACAGCTCCGGGCTCTTGTTCTTCTTGTCGTTCCACTCCTTTGCAACCAGCATCAATGGTCGAAGAATGCCCTCCTGCTCGTGTTTCATGAACATGCAGGTGAGCAATAACTTCTTCTTGTTGCAATATTACCCTGCTCATCAGGCGGAGGTGCTCGTGCTCCATCAGTACTGATGTCGACGTACGGTACATCGGCATGCGCCCCGGTGCTCTCGGAGCAAAGCCCTGTCTCTGCATGTTCAAATGCTGCTCTGGACGCGGGCGCTTGTTGGCTCGATCCTGCAGCACTTGGGGAGGAGGCGGGCCTACATTGTAGCAATGCGCGAATATGTCCGATTCCAGGTCGCCCAGGTCTCCCATTTCCGAACCCCACATTGGGTTGCTGGTCCCTACAGGAGAGAACCGCGAGGACCAACTGGAAGAGTGACGCACACTGGGAGATGTGCCGTCCCGGTGCACCGACCTTGTGCCCACAAAAGAGGCAAGTGCGATCTCTGGTGAGGTGCGACTTAAATGTCTTAGCTATCTCATTTGCTTGCTCAAAGAGATGGCCATGCGTGGACTTATGAGCACGATGTACATGTTGGCGAACATGCCTAAAGTCTGCAATCCACTGGTGACAGAGGGAGCAATGATTCTTGAGCTCCTTGAGCACTGAAGGCACAGAGAGCACAAGAGGCAGATGTTCTACATTTTGGCCCTCGAAGTCGGCGAGTCCCGCTGTCGGTGGCGCCCTCACACTGGCTTGGTCCTGGGTTGAGTCGCGTGGAGCTCTGACTAAGCTATCCCCTCCCAACTTAGGGAGTTCTTGTGGAATGTGCAGGGAGATGCTGGTGCTGCAGTTTGCAGTGTATGCGCATGGCATTCTCATTGATAAAGGAAGCATCACACCGCGGACACTGAACGAGATTGGCATCCTCAGGCCCTTGACTGATATGCTGAGCTTCTTGCTGTAGCGCCGTCTCAATCTCTCGCTCTAAGCTGTCCAGCCTGCGAAGCGTGTCTGGGGTTGTGGTGATATCCGGTGCACTGTTGTGCTTGGCCTGGAGCCGAGCAGAAAAGCGCAGAAGCGAAGCTTTCAAGAGCGGACCTGGCTGTTCAAGACCCGCTCTGGCCCAAACCGTGGCAGTGGCTACGTGGGTGAGGTGTGCCGGCAATCGAAGAATGGCCCTAAGGTGTTTGGTCAGGACACTCGTGAGCTTATGCAGCGATGCATGGGTCAGGCCTACCATGGGAAGGGAGTAGAAAGCACTGGTACACACACAAGCCTGCCAAAGTCGGATCCTGTGGATAAATGGTGTGACCCGTTGAGCGTCTTTCTCAAGCCCTGGTGGCGGGCCTGACAGGCCCGAATTCGATGAGCAGTGTTCTTCTCTATTCTGCGATGATACGAAACGATGGAGCCAAGGTATTCGTGATCCACCTTAATTGGTATACCACACTCACGGCCGTGAACAGCTACCCGAAGATAGGTTATCCCCCCCTGCTTGTAGGTGGCCTCGTGCCTGATTCGAGTAGCATCTCTCCCAATCAGCTTCAGCAGGATCGCTGTTTTCTGAAAATTGATGGTCATTTTGAGATCCTCAAGCAATTCCAGAATCAACTGTAGGTCTTTTAAGGCCTGTGCAAATTCATCCTGATTGCGAATGACCCATGCCCCCCAACAGTCGTCTGCAAAGACTGTGAGGACTCGTTCCAGCCACCTTTGGTCCCTGTGATCCCTCAGCTGCAACATGAATGTGGTAGTGAAGTAGCTCCAAAGGAGCGGTGCAATTCCACAGCCTTGCTTGATTCCATTCGTGGTAGTGGTGTGGCCTGTCTCCTCCCTTACTGTGTAGTGGTATCGTGCTCAAAGTGTAGAGACTGGACAGTGGCGATGACTGGCTCGGGCACCCCATGTCTACGAAGCGCAGCATAGATTAGAGGGCGATTTGCGCAATCGAAAGCCCGAGAGAGGTCTAAGGAAAGACCCATGCCCCCAGCGCACTTCAACTTGGCCTTCCCAGCTTGAAGTTGAAATCGATCCACCCTGGCGTTCTGCAACAGGAGTTGCACCTCAGAAAAGTGAGAGTGTGCCTTGAGCAGCGCGTCGGCTGTGCCACGAGCTCTCGTGTACGCATACTGCGGCAGCTGTTGCAAAAGTGGCATAAGATGCTCTAGGAGCTGGTCTCGCATGAGACCAGCGGTGATTTTGCTGGTGGGACATTGCAACCCAATGGGTCTCATGTTACTGACCGCAGTTGGCGGCTTATTGGGCTTATCCAGCCATACAACATGGGTGTCCTTCCAGTCCCCCTGCAACTGGCATGGCTGGCCCTCCTGAAGATGATCCCTTAGAGCTTGACCCAACAGAGGACTAAGGATGTCAGCACAGGCTCGCCATGCAGCAGCCGGAGCGACATGCTTAGGAACTGCCTTGCCTATTCCCAATCGGTTGATTTCCCTGCACACTGCATCGTCCGTGACACACAAGGTTGCAGAGTAGGTGGGGGGAGGCGGTTCGTCAGACTGAGTCGCAAACGTCTGCTGGCCATGTGCTTGAAAGCGTGCAGCTGTTCCTGGGATGAAAGTAGTCTACCATGGTGGTCTTTAAGGCGAGAGAACCGAAGCTGGGCTTTTGGCGTGAGTCGCCTGACCACAGCAAAGTGTGCGGTGGTCGCCTTTGGCTGCAGCCTCCTCGGCTGTGTCAACTAGCTCCAAGAGCTGGTGTTTCTTGTGAGAAGCTTGCTCTGCTGACGGAGCTGTGCTGAGGCTTTGGCGAATTGAGCAGTCCTATGCCACTGCTGCCAGATGCCTCGTAGAGTGCACACACAGGCTTTTTTGGCTAGTCGATAGAGTTGCCAAGTGCGCTTGGCTGTGATCCGGAAATTAGGATCCGCGCTGATCCGTTGGTCCGGCGCCGACCGAGGAGGAAACAACTCGGCCACGGCCTTAAGCATGATGGAATTGAGATGCTGTGGCAGACTGGGCAGGCTGACTGCCGGAGCCTGCTCCAGGCGATCCGCGACCCGTTGTCGCAGGACCTGTGCTTGCAGGCTACTTTGTCTGACTGCTTCTTGCAAAGATGGCTTATCGTACCTTAGGCTCGTTGGCTGGTGCCGTTGTTGCAGGTAAAACGGAAGAGTAGCCACCTGTGCACAGACCGGATAGTGGCCTGATTGCCTACTCTACCGGAAAGCCTGTGAGAGAACGGGCCCACTTGGCTCGACCCCCTGCCGCTCGGTGTCTGGTCGCGATAAAATCGATCTGCGTGGTTCCTGCAGGCCCATGGTATGTGGCGGGTTCAGGGTCGTGCCAGGAGTTAAGGACAACCAGAGCATGTTTGGTCAGCAGGTCCTGAAGCTCAGGGTCATATGAGGAGCTGCTTTGCACGATGGCTGGACCTACGGCTGGGGTCTGAGGCCTAAGGCTAGAATTAAAGTCCCCGCAAAGTATGATATCACTACGTTGGGGCAACTGAGTGAGAACCTCATCAAGCTGCTGCCACGTGCGTGCCTGCAGGGAGCGATTGGTGGCAGTGGGAAGCTGGCATCTCCACACATGCTGATAGACACCAATGACTGCACATGGTAGCCCATTATGCTTGTAGACAGCTTGAACCCAACTCAAGAGAGGACTGAAGGTCACACCATGCTATCAATTCCTGATACAGTGAAGAGCTCAATCCCCCTGCGTTCCAGCAGAGCATATCCAGCCTGCTTGCACCACCGGTTGCCGGTGTAGACCGTCGCCCTGATTTCCTGCGCGAGCTAAGGTGGGGCGTCGGGAGGGATCCTAGGGTTTGCTGGGTGTGCCAACTACCTCGATACCATGTGCCGCCTTGTTCCGACCTGGAGGCTCGCTGCCTCGCACGGCGGAACGCACGCTTAGCTCCTTTGAGACTGAATGTTGCCGACGCTCTGTGNGAGGCTCGCTGCCTCGCACGGCGGAACGCACGCTTAGCTCCTTTGAGACTGAATGTTGCCGACGCTCTGTGTAGCGCCTCTCCGCAATGCTTCCCCGCTCCTGCTGGCGCAGAAGCGAGTCCCCCTCCTGCTGCGGATGCAGGAGGAACCGTCACTCCATCTATCCCATTAGTGCTGCTAACAAGGACGAAAAACCTGAGATAGAACCCGGACTTGGGACCGGGTCGGCTTACTGACTTGTTACGAGGGTGGTGTTTATGGGGTCTATGTTCGGGCTTATTGTAGGGCGGGAAATGGGGTTGAGGTGGGCAATGCGAGTGCTGCATTCCCGGCTGTGCCGCCTGCGGCGGTCCCCACTCGGCAGGCGGTCGCCCGCTTCCAAAGACACGCCTCCGCCATGAACGGTGACGAGGCAGGCTTAAGGAGGTAGGGTAATACGGATGCAGGAGCGGCAGCAACTGAAACCTATGATTGCACAAGCTACGCGGTCGACCCCACTGAAGTATATCCCGCCTGCGGTCAGTCCGCAGAGTCATCCGTGTCTCCGCGATGGTATTGATGTGTTGCTCGAAACTCAAAGGTGGACCATTCTCGCATGCACTGGCCCTCCAATCTCTGAGAGGCCAGGCCCTGGATGTCTTCCCAGCGCAAGTCCGCAATGCGGCGGCGAAGCGCCCCCACTCGTCCTGCCAGAGATCTGGTCCCGATATCCGGCTCAACAGCCAGCAGGTGTTTGCGATAGAGCGTGCAGAGATGGTCGCGAGCCGTGGCAAGTGCCGGTCCCGTAAGAGTAAGAGAGGTGTCGCTCCACCAGCCCTGGTCTGAATCTCCATCTGCATGTCGGTCGGGATCATCCCTGTCGGGAGCGGCATGGTCAGAAAGTTCTGCCATCTCACTGCTCTCTTCGTCAGAGGAGGTCGAGGACCGCGGCGATGGTGGAGGGGCCGGCTTGGCTCCTGGTGTCTCCGCTGCCCTGGCCCGCAATGGCGGTCGAGGGTCTTCATTGTCCATCCCACGCTTCCTGGAGGCTTCCAGGGCCTCTGTATCATCATTTCGATCTGGCTGAACGTGGTTTGGCATAGGTCCATGGATTGGTAGCGGACGCGGCGGCCCAGCAGGCTTGTACTCTCTGCCAGGAGGAGCAGGCCCGTCACGATGGCTATCACGAGGAGTACGCTCCATCTCGGAGCTCCCACTGCCCTCATCGGCTTCACCATCTGCGCCATCACTCATGGAGGTTTCGCCAAAGCAACAACAACCGCAAAGAAGCCCCCAACAAAAACAGAACCCAAACCACCGGGGCTCTCGTCCTTAAGCCGTGGAGCTTCCTGCCATCGTCAACATCATCATAATCAGCACCATCGTCGTCGTCACCATCCTTACCATCATTCTTATGACAGACTAGCACTGCTAGCCGCTGCCCGTGCTGCTGCCGCGACCTACTGCTCTTCTGCCGTTGGGACTAGCAAAACTAGCCACTGCTGCTGCTGCTGCAACTCGAGCACCAAGAGTCCGCAATGACAGTGAAAGAGCTCAGCGTGTGAGAAGACCCGACTGAAGGAACAGATGTGACGAAATTTGCCCGTCATACAGAAGCATGTTGCGACGAAGACCCGGCACCCAACACTCAGAACAATAGTGCCCCAGAAAAACTGCCAAACTTCATAAAATTCGACCCCCGGCGGAAACGACATTCCTTAAGCCTAGAAGCCGCGAAATACAGCAAACGCCAAGGAATTCCCAACAACTTCTGTTATGGCATCAATTCATTTGTTGCCCCCATGTTGAGCCAGATTCCAACATAACGGAACATGTTTTAAGGCAGCATATAAGCTTGACATGTGTTTAAACTTGTGGTGGGAACATTGTTCCACCACAAACAACACGACACTAAACCATGATGGGTGGGACTTTAGTATGCACAACACATGACTTCAAATCAACCTCCACTGAAGTGGGCCGCCAGTCTTGAAGGCTTCGGATTTAGCTGATCCTCACAGGGAGGACTTGGAGTCGAATAGATGGCGGGTCCGTGATGCAAGCACCGATATTTGTGGGCTTGACAATACGATCAATGTCACCAACATTAGCTGGATCTCGAGCATTCAGGATTTGGCCCTGTGACTCGAACCCATGCAGGGCCCGAACACACATGCACAAACCTCCCACTCAAGCCGGAGACATGTGTACTGGCAAGTCTTGCCGCAGCACGCCTTTGACTTTGAAGAGTTCGGCGCGCCACCTCCGCAAGTTAGCCCCAAGGGAAACCCCCCAAGGCCGCGGCCCTGGACGAGCTGAAAAACCGCTCAAACGGTGAACCCGAAACCCTACGTCCCTAAAAGGGTCATCTGAGATCTGAAGAAGTGTAGAGCCGCCAGGCCGCGGCCCTTGGGGGAGCGTGCGGAACTCGGAGAAGCGCTTGCTGGTTGAAGAAGAGGAGAGCATCTTCATGTTAAATGTCAGCTTCATCACCGCACAAGGCAGGCATTCAAGCTGCATTTCCGGAGTCTTCAGAAATCGTCGCCGGCGTTTTGGAGCCCTGAGCGCCTGAAGCCCCAAAGGTCTGAACCTTAAACGGTACACCCAAAGCCCCAAAACCTGGGAGGTCTGAGCCCTTTATCGGCGCTGTCGCAGAGGAGGTGCGGGCAAGAGACAGCTCTTCTCGCTCATGCTTGGTCCTTCCCTGCACATGCACAACACCATGTACATGCGTACATATGTACATACAAAATACACACACGTATACATCCATGCACGACACATAGTACTACAGATGCACATGCATAAATGTTTGGACTATGTATGTTCATATGTATGTATGTCAGAGGCTGTCATGGGCTTGTGGTTGAAAGAGGCCTTGCAAACCACCATCCGCGTGCAGAATGCACGCATCCTGGCCTTGCAGGAGGTGCACAGCCGAAGAGTTTTCAGGCTTTCTTCTGGTTTTGATAAGTTTTTGGACAGGCACCGGAGCATTGTGGCAACATGAAGCACCAGCGAGCGTTCACCTGCAGAGTGACAAGTTCATAGCGTGGGCTTCTTTCGGCCGGAAGTGCTGGATGACAAGCGAAGAAGCCCAAACCGGAGGAGAAGACATCAACAAGTGGAGCAGGAGCACCCCGAGCCTCCCCCTCTCTCCTCGCAAGACGGCACAGACCCCCTTCGCGGTTTCAACTTCGGCGATGGGCCTTAAAAATGGGCAGCTCTCCATCTCTCCAAGAGATCGAGGAATGCGCCAGGGAGCCTCGAAGAGCCTCGTCAAGGGAGTTTGGAGTTCTGTCGATTTCAGTTTCTGGTCCTGCGGTCGGCTACCGAGGTATCTTTCACGATGTTCGTGACTTCAATCGTGACTTGCATATTACAGAAGTTTGTGAAAGATGCAGCGCCAGGTTGGGGCTGCAACAGATTGAGGCTGTTTAGGCAAGGGCGTGGGAGTTTACTCCTGTGTGCCAGCATCTCGTTCCTGTGAAGGGCTTATGGAATGACAAATCCGGGCCTTGCGGTCGCGTAAGTGACGTGAAGACATGAACCCGTTCAGCTTTGGGTGTTGGGTCTTTGTCCGTTTAAGGCCGCTCGACCCCGAACGGTGCGGCCATCAAGCAGCTTTGTCGCACGAGCTCTTTGGGAAAGCTGCCTGCCCTGTCACCCGGCGAAATGGGGGCAGGCACGAGGGCATCCTCCTTGACATCCCCGAGACTGGGCGCCGCTTGGCCCGTGGCAGAGTTTCCTGTGGAGGATTGTTGCAGGGAGCGATGCTCCCGTTGACGCTCAGCGGAGCATCTCCCAGTTAGATGCAACAACAGCATTCTGGCCGATAGCACTTGGATCCCCTGATATGAAGTTGTCACTGGCATTGGGATTTCTGCCAGGTTCCTAGGTGAGTGCCGTGTGGCCCTCCCAGAGGAGGGATGGTGCTTGAAAGGATTCGTCTCGGAAGGCCGGACGTCTCCCAGCATTCCCGCAATGCCACCTGAAGGCTTCGCTGTCCCTGACTTGATACAAACGTCCACACAACCAGTAGGGCCGATTGAGCACATGACGACAGGTGTCTGGACGAACTTCCTCCTGCCTGGAGACTGGGTTGGCTTTCTCGCTGTCCGACTGCGAGGCATGCGAGCGCCAAAGATCCTGCTCACCAGCCCAAAAATTTTTGAATTCAATGCCCAGGTGCCAGGGCTAGGAAATGGAATTCCACAGTGTTTAGGTCGATGCAGGCTTCCGCTCAAAAGGCAAAGCGTTGGCCTGAGCCCAGCAAGGCCGCATGGTGATGGCACAGCTCGTGGGCCTGCGGATGGGGCTTGTGAGCCGGGCTTTCCGTTGCTCTGCAAGCACTTGGAGGGTTGGATCTGGGTTTTTTACGGGTCGAAAGCATTCAACAGGCCATTTGCAGCAGACTGGCAGATAGACGAGGTGCCATGGGTACGCCCTCGGACTACAGCTTCACCTACAGCTTCTACCTGCGCTGCTGCGGGCTCCCCGCGCAGCACGAGCAGCTGGCACGGGGCTCCTGGAGAAACTCTGGGGTCTTTCGGGCCTTCTTCTTAGGGAAGAAGGCCGGAAGGTGGAAGGGAGATGAAAGGGAGCCTCAGGGGTCGTGCTGACGCCATGCGCATGCATGTGTGCTTGCACCCTGCGTCGCAGGTGGAGTGGAAGGGCAAAGTCCGATGGAGCCAGCAAACCGTCACAGCGGACACGGCCATGGGATTTGGGACTTCGTCAGCGTAGGGCTAGTATGGTATGCTACTGCTTGTGTACGGTTGATGTCTGCAGCGACATAGTTCGCAGCACAGACTGGACAGGTGAGCGTCCACATGAAGTTGCACGAGCACGTCTACGGTGAACCACTGCTTCTCATGGCAGCACCCGGCATGCTCGCAAGAGGACCCTTCAACAAAACCAGACCAGTGCTGTTCAGCACCAAATTGCCTGATTGGAGGACCCCCTCTGAGCCCTGGCGCCTGGATCTTGCTGCTTGTCCTCAAACCGGACATTTCCACAAGGAAGTTGCAGCGTCGTTGGGTCACTCGTGACCTCAGGTTCACTGCGGAGATTGTAGATCAAGGTGGTCGCTTGTTCTCCCACCGACTACGCCTCCTGCGGCTCGGATGGTGAAAAGTCGGTTCTAATATCTACCCACTTTAGGGCATGCCGAAAGGTGCCCACCAACACTTTTGGAGCATTGAGTTCAGGCCGTTCAGGATGTCTACTGTAAGCCACCCGACGCAGTGCAGGGGATGGAAGTTTCGCAGATTCAACACATGCTGTCACGGAAAGCTCTACATTCAATCTTTCCTTCTATCTGTGTACGTGTCTACCTGCTATAGATCTGGACATGTATGAAAAATTGTACAGCAGGTTTGTATATGGTATTTTTCATTCGTTTCACGGCTTTGTGCTCAATCCGACTCAGGCAGCCTCTCCAGTTTACAGAGGAAGAGCATGGTCCAGCGTCGGACAGCGAAACGGACACCGCACCGGAAACGGAGGAGGCGCCGACAAAAATAGGCTTTTTTTGGAGTTTTGGAGCAGCAGCTCCCTGAGCCTGCGCCAGGTGGAGTCCTCATCGGGGGACGAGCGGTGGAACCGACGAGTCGAGTCGGATGCATCCGTGGCGCCGTCTCCCACGACCGTCGCAGCCAGCGAGGAGGCGCCGCTCCTCGAAGGGCACGGGATACAGGTGGCTCCCGGAACTGCCAGGAGCCGGAGCCAGCGGAGCCAGCGGAGCCCGCATCGCCTCCCATCTCTCAGCCAGCCGCCGGGATCTAAGAGCCTAAGACTAAGAGCGACAAAGCTCCCCGAAGCCCAATCCTTGCCCTCCGAGGCCAAGCGGAAGGCCGACGGCAGCCCTGAGACCGACAGCGACGGAAGGCTTTGTGTCATCTGCCAGGCCAGGCGAGGGATGCAGAGACTCGCAACTCCCGTGCTTCGCTGCCAGTCTGGTTTCAGCAAGTCCCGAGGATGAACAAAAGACCCACGCCTTCATACCCTGCGGGCTCCTGGGTTTCTTCAAGCCTCTTTTTTTTTCTGAGATCGGTTTTCTTGCTTAAGGCTTAACCTTTCAAGTGGCCCCCTAAAGCGCCTCCTCGGGAGCCGAGAGTCGAGGCACTTCTGTGTCTGCGAGCCGTGTGTCAAACGCTGCCTGGCACGCTCTCGACGGGTCTGCCCTATCTGCCGCAAGCCTGCCCGACGCTCCTTGCTTTGAGACTCCGCGGGACTCCGGGGTTGGTTGCAAACTTGCGAACGGGTGGACGAGATCAAGGATCAACCCGTTTACAGAGACTTATGGGATCCTGCTCTGAACCGTATGCTACAGTATCCACGATGCCCGAAGCCGCCCGAAGTTCTCCAAGAACAGACCCAAGAGTATCGAGCCCTCAGCTGAAGCCTTTGGCCAAGGTTCTCAGCGCATCTTCACGTAGATGCAGCAGATCGCAAGCACAGCCACGCCTGCGGGAGAATTTAGTCACGGACCTATTGCCTCAGGCTTGAACCAACTGTCGTGATTAACGACGACAGCAAGCACCACAAGAGCAAGAACACGATCACAGCTTGACGGTTGTTGCGATTGTGGTGGCGACGGTGGGGCCAGTGGCGGCACCGGCGGTGGCAGCGGTGGTGAGGGTGGTAGTGGTGATGGTGGTGCTGTAAACACTGCTGCTATCATTGTTGTGTTGTTGCTGTGGTGGTTGTGGGTGGTTGTGGTGGTGGTTGTGGTGGTGGTGGTGGTGGTGGTGATGGCAGTTGTTGTGTTTGTGTTTGTGGTTGCGGTTGCGGTTGCAGTTGCGGTTGTGGTTACGGTTGTTGTTGTGGTTGTTGTTGCTGTTGTGGTTGTGCGTTGTTCCGGTGGTGGTGGCTGTTGTTCTGGTTGTGGGGAGTTGTTGTTGCTTGACCAGTTCACGGCGTACCCGCTAACTGTTGACCAAAAGGAAAACCCGCACCCGGCGTGGGGGCGGGCTATCGGAGAGTTATTGCGCAGAAATCAGACCAGGCTGCAGTGCTGAAAAGCTGCAGATTTCCCGAAACTGCTGGCACTGAGAATGTGCTTGTGAACTCTGCAAACTGCTTTGAACTGGCGTTGTCCACACCTGCCCAAAACTGGATGTGGAAACAAGCTGAAAGTCCCCTTGTTGTTGTTGCTGCTGCGGTTGTCGTCGTCGTCGTCGGCGGTTGGCGGCGGTGCTTTTTACCAGCACTCACTTTTCCGCCTCGCGAACGTCAGAGCTAAAGCTGAACTAAGTTGAGCAATGCATGCAGACGGTCACCATAAAAATCCCATGGGAGAAGAGCGGTAAAGTTAGAACCCAGTGGGCAGTAGCTTGTCTGGAGCCATTCACGTGAGAAAAGAGCCCTAATAAGTTCGGGCCGATGCACTCTTTTCCACCTGACAAACCCAGCAACGCCTCCACCTAAGAATTCTCTGTTAATCTTCCCTTTGGAGACTGTATTTGAGTTTACGCCGCAGGATTGCACAGCCTTAGTGACATTGGTTTTCATCTTGCGGGTAAGTCGAGACATTGGCATTCCCGGAGTGTCATGTTTGGACACAAAATGTTGTTGTTGCTGCTGCTGCTGTGGTGGCTGTCGTCGTCGGCGGCGGTTGGCGGCGGTGATGGTTGTGGGTGTCGTTGTGATCGTGGTTGTGGTGGGTGTAGTCACTAGCGTAGTCGTTGTTGCGTGGTTATTATCGTCCCGACGTTCTGGAGGTAGTTCGTGGTGGTGTTTGCAGCGGCTGCTGTTGCTGCTGGTTCTTCGGCCGTGCTGCCGCTGGTGCTGCTGCCGTTGATGCGGGTGCTGCTCATGGTCATGAAGTTGGTAAGGAAGTTGTAGATAGTGAACACGGATGATCATGATGACAACAGTCCTGGTGCTGTGCGTGTTATAGTGTTTGCTGCTGCTGCTGATGATGATGATGACGATATTCCTAGCAGGACGATGAAAGGCTTCTGTGAAGCCGATGATCATGATGATCAAGACGACGACGATGATTTTTAAATCTCAGCTTAACAATCGTTTCTGCATTATTGAAACGACCGTGCTTTGGGAACGTAGCAGGGGCTGGGCTTGGGGTGTCCGCTCCGAACCGGAAAACAGCCGGGACGGAGGAAATTCAGCTCGAGCCGAAAGAAGACTTTCTTGTAAATCGCAATGAGTGCGATCCTGCCCAAAAACCCCGAAACCCGAAGCCTTACACAACTGCACCTTCAAATGAACGAAGCTTCTTTTGGATATCGCTTCGAGCTTTGGCTCCGTACTCAACGCTTGGCTGGTGGCTGAAATGGCCCCGAAGCCCCGAAGCCCCGAAGCCCAGGGCTCTCGAGCGAACGGGAAGAAAATACGTCACTGGTAGGGTGTTTAGTTTGGGGTGCAGGGGTTGAGGGTTTCGGGTTTAGGTTTTGGGGAAAGGTGTCCGTGATCGATGTCCGACGGGTGCTTTGCTTGGACCGTAATTAAGCTGTTAAGCGTACCAGACTGCGCCTTGTTGACAGATCGAGCAGGTCATTTGGGATCAGCAGTGTGTTCGAGACATCCTCTACAGAAATAGGAGTTGCTGCGTCGAATTGTGCACTTTCAATGTATACAAGTATAGGTCTTGCTTCGAGATCAAGCTGTCATCTCCAACAGCTGCCAAATCTTCTGATCCCGGCCCTTTGCGGTGCCAGGAGCTCGACCGAGCTCTGTCAGAGCTGTCACAGCGTGAGACAGAGGCCAAGGGTTTGGCAGCCCCAATTTCCCTAGGATTTGGGATGTGGTGCTTTACGACTGTGGGAAGACCATGCAGTTCGGACTGAAGACTCCAGAGCTCTGGTGCTAGTCGAATGGAGCAGCAGAAGCCTTGCCCTGAAAGTCAAGCCTGGATAGCTAAAGCCTCAAGCTCCATCTCACCCATCAAGCCTCAGGCACAAGAAGCCCGGCAAGAGAGCAAACAGGCAATGGTCCATGCTTCTGCTTGTCCTCTGACGTCGAGTGGGCGAGGGTTCGTGTGGGGTTTCTGCAGACCCGGTTCCGTTGCATCTCCTTCATCTTGTGCATTCGCCCCTTCCACTTCCATACCATCCAGTAATAGCACGCCTCTGGAGCCTCGGGAAGCGATGCAGCCCATAAAGGCACCAGGAGGGTCAGGTCATGACAACGGGAACACGGCCTGCTTCAGGCTTCTGAAGAGGCGAAGCGCTTGCAGACGCTCGTCTGACAAGGGGTCGCCATGAATTCGATTCGCAGCACACTTGGGGCTGCTCTTGCTTTCATGGTCGTCTTGCTGCTCCGCGAGTTTTTTCAACACAGGGGTTCCGGATGCGGCTGACCAACACACGAATGATGTTCTCCTGCAGGAAGACAAGCACATCCCTGGAGCAGTCGCAGGAGACGGTGGTTTGCTGGCCAGCCTGCAACCAGGGCCAGGTAGATTGACACGATGACACTGCAGTAAGCTGTAATTTACAGAAATATGCTGCAACATATTTTCGCTATTGTAGTAAATGATAATATACTGGGTACTAGGAGACGGAGGGCCGTAGCTGGAGCAGGAAATCGTCTCTTCTGTGCATTATAGCATGTTCTAGTCGCTAGATTCTAGTTCGTTATGGTATAAGATAGTATGTTGTAGTATATGATCGCATGTGGTAGTATATCGTGGTATATTTGAGTCCTTAGTTCCACAGCAGGAGAAGCTCAAAAAACAGCTCGCCAACTTAGAGACCAAGGCGCGCCGAAAGCGTGTCAAATCGGGGATCCGGGCCCCCAAACCCCAAAAGTACCGAAGCCCTACATGTTCAACACCCCAGAGCTGAGGGTCCGGGATTTTGTGGCTTCTTGCTTCTGGGGATTTCTGGGGTCATCTTGAACCAGATTGCCGAACCTTGTAAACACCTAGCAAACAGGAAGGCCTTGCAGCGTTCTAAGCTTCAAGCCACCCCTTGCAGGCCAAAGACCTTGAGGTGGAACGCTCGGAGCTAACAAAGGAGGGCATCGGGAAGGATTTCTTCAAATCTTCTAGGTTCCAGGCATGCTGGGGGCTGGGGGCTGAGTGATTGCGGGCCTAGGCAGTTGAGGTTCACATACAGCTCGTGCAAGCATAGAGACTGCCGTGCGGAGCAGTTAGCATGCCGATTAGGCAAACTAGGAACTCAGGAACTCAGGGAGGGTTTCAACAAATGCAGGAGCGAGATCAGCTGGACTTGAAGTTGCGGAAAGCAGAGGCGGAATGCAGCAGCAAGGCCCGGCAAGAAGGGGGCGGATTTATCCACGCCTGCCGTTGTGAGTCAGTTCTCTAGCCCACAACCCTATGCACCCGAATTCTAAACTGTAAACTGTAAACCGCAAGCATAAACCACCAGGGCCCAACGCATGAAGTCTTCAGGAAGCCCGCCTGAATCGGCTCATGGAGGAGAGCGACAAGTGGAAGGCTCCCCGCTGGGTCCGTGTGGCCTTGGGTTTTGCCGAAGCTTTTGGTAGCTCTGCAGTGCCAACTCAAGAGGTCGGTAGTATGCACTGGCCGGATGGCTCCGCTGCCCAGCCTGCATCCGGTGTGCTCCAATACCATCGTTTGGGCCGGCGCTGACCCCATCCCAGGCGTTGCGCTATAGCTGTCTACTAAAAGCCAGGGGGCCTAATTCGTCCTCACACGCGCCCTGTCAGTCCGTTGAAGCGAGTTTGTTCATATCCGACGCGCCAAGCAAGTCCTCGAATATGTCCCAACAGTCGAAACTTGAAGAGGGCTTCTTCCGGTGCGGCACGCCCATCAGTATCCCCACACGTGCCTCATTCTCGCTTGAGACTTAAAGAGAGCACCTCTTAAAAACCCAATTAGTCGCCCAAAGGTGGCAAACATGACGGGCTGAAAGCATTGGCAAGATTCCGTCGGGATGACTACACCGTTGCAACGGCACATTGCGAGGTTGCCACCAGTGGGCTCCGGAGATCCCCAAATGTTGGGCCCTCGTCGCCAGGCTGCTGCCGCGACTGCAAACGTCCAGGACGCAGAAAGACGAGAGGAGTGAGAAGACAACGAGAGAGGAGAGAGGCTGTGCGGTGTCAAAGCAGAGCAGCAGCATGCCACGGATTTCCTTTCGCTTGTGGTCTGACTCGCATCTCTCTTCAGGAATGCTACAGGTCATTGCACTTAAAAAAGCGCTAAGCATTGAAGCCCAAAGACTTGGCAAGCTGTGTGTGGTCAGTGTCTTCACGTCTAAGTTCCTTCGCAGCCTCAACCTGCTGTTATTCCGGTTGGAGCGCGTGAGCTGAGGAGCGCGACCGGGTCGCCTCCGACCGCAAAGAAGTAGACCGCTTGACCGGAGAGGCCGGTAGAGTGTTGTGTCTTCGGAGCTTGAGCTTAGATTTGGAGAAGCCTCCAGAGAAGGCCACACAGTCCTTGTGTGAGAGGTCAGGAAGCTCGAACGGCAGCGCGGAGAGCTGGCATCGAGCTGAGAGGGATGCGAAGTCACCCCAAACGGAGGACATCTGGTTTTGCTTCAACCATTTTGCGGTAGTTATGAGGGCGGGTGGGTGTGAGCTATCGGGAGGCACAGGGGTCGATGGTGACACAAAAGCTGAACATGTCTGTAGCTGTCGTGTCCCGGTGTAAATGAGGGAAAACTCGGTTCCAAGAAGGCGTGGTAGAGCAACCGAGCAACCCTCAATTTTCCGGTCCGATTTCATTCAGATCAACGCCTTCAAAAAGCAGATGAAGCTCATCGAGGCCACCGGCTGCTGAACTCCCGTCCTGTCCTGTCCTGTCCTGTAGCAGTCCAGGTGCTGAAGAGGCAGCGGGCTCACATGGAGGCGGCGCGCGTCCTGTCCTTCACCGAGGACCTGCTGGGAAAGCATGCTGTCCCAGTGGCATGCGGTGACTTACTCCTTCCAGCACCGCACATCACTTTGCGTTGGAATTCGAAGAAGGTTCCTACAGGCTTGCAGCATTGCAGGTGGCTCGATGTATGTTGCGAGGCACGACATGGCGTTAATGCAAACATGGGCAAGACGTGCCGCGTGCTCCCAGCTTTCCCGAGGATGAGTTCATTCGCATCCTCGAACTGGGGGAGAAGCTGGGGGAATGAGCCAATGAGTGCGAGCGCGGCCTCGGGGGCTTACCTCCGATTTGCAGAAGGCCCTTGTACGATGCTCACAAAGCAAGAGCCCTTGTGGTGTACTGACGTCACTGAAGTACAGTTGCATCTTCTGAATTTGAGCCTTGAACATGAGAATTTCAGGGTGGGGAAGTGTCACCTCCGGGTCGCAGGACCGTCGATACCCGCAGACCAGGAAAAAGGAGCGCCTCGCTCGGCTCGTCAGATTCGATCGCGACTTATCGAATGTTGAAACTCATCACGGCACCAGTAGAGCGGGTAGACAGATGGCATGGTATACCATGTACCACAGTCCATCCAGGACGTCCAGTGTCGATGTGAATAGACTGCGTGCCACATCGTGTGGACATTGCAAACGAAGTCAAGGACCCCAGCTCGACAGTACTAGGGCTTACTAGGGGGTGATGATCTGGTTTCCAGCCTTCTGAATTTCTGCACTGGTACCAGAGCGTATCCGACACAAGGTTCCTGCAACGTCATGCAGACTTACAAGAAGTTGGAGGTCACGGGAGCAGCTTCCCAATCTACAAACAATTCCCGTCTGGCCTTGAGACGCTCGGGTTCCACTCTACTTCCGTATACGCATGACGAACCGAACAGGCAAGGTTTTAGTTAGAGGGGAGGCGAGAGGGAAAAGACTCATCATCACAGCCCGCCTTAGCAGTTGCTCCTTCGCTCCAACAGGGAACCAGTGAGACTGGCGTCTCCGTATCCTGCAGCGGAAGTGGGCTCGACGGGATGGAGATCTCGACACGTTAGCTGCCATATATGCGGGAGATGGTCCACCCCTGTCACATCCTTTCTCAGAACATGTTTATCTTCATGAAACGCTATAAATGGTAGTTTCTCGCCGAGAGTCTCACCGTCGACCTCGGGCATGGAAAGATATGTCAGGCAAGCAAGAAACATCTCGTACCCTACTGGCAAAATCACTGAATCACCGATGGCATGGCAGCTTCGATTCTGCCAATGCCAGGCAAAAGTTCTTTGTCAGGGTTTAGGGTTGAGCTCAGGTTCTCCCTGGTATCAGAACACCAGAATTCAAACCCCCAACAACTGGTTTGGGATGCATGTCGCGGATAATTTTGGAGACATCGGTTTGTACCTCTGAAACTGATTGCATAGTACTGCGCAAAATCCTTTGCTCACATGGTCGTAATGATCAGGAAATTCATGACCTGGGGCCAACTTCTGGAAGTCTGCGCTCTGAGTGCCTGCCCAGTTGCTAGGTAGCAGCTCGTAAGAGTACTGATACGGTTCTTTGCCATTGTTGTGCTCCAGCTGGCTTCAACCCCAAGCCTTGACCATAGTTTTGTTTTCTTGGACCGAGGGCTTTGCAAAGGCCCCTTCAGCAAACTAGCTTGTTTGGCGTTTTTGATACATCAGCTGTAGAAGGTAGGCGACCGTTGCATATGTTTCTGCATTTCGCGACGGCTGGGGTCGCAAAGGTTTGGCCACCGAATTCGGTCTTGAACAAGGTACCTCGCATCCAGAGAGCCGGAACTCTGAAAGTGAACCCTGCCCAGGCTCTGGAGCAAGGGTGCACAACGACCTGCGTCGGCTTCGGTCTAAGCAACTGACAACTGAACGTGTGCCCAAGGGTTAGTTGCAGATGTGCGCCATGATTGATACTCCTCCTGTCCTTGCTGGTCCTGTCCTTTGCATGGACTTGTTCATGCCAACATTTGTTGATCGCAGATCGTTCAGGATTCTGGGCTTTGGCATGTCGTTTTCTGATGCTTCTGCGCGGAAATAAACCGGAGTCGAGGTTGGGAGGGTCAGTGGGTGGCGGTAGTGTTTGGAGATTGCTGCTATGCCTTTTGACTGAAGACCGCAACCATGCTTGTCAACGATAAAGCATTTGAGGTTCAAGGCATCTGAGCGATCACGGTTCAAACGTCTTCGTATTCGCAGCAGACATGGCCACCTGGGTCTACAATTTCGGTGATGGCAAGGAGCTGCATGCTTGACTGCTCACACAAAGCTGCGGGGGAACTGCTGTGCCAGTAGGTCTCACAAGTTCATGAGGAGACATCGCGGTGCGTATAATTCTTGCAGTGCCACCTTCCAGACAGTTGCACTGGAGATGCAGGCCGACGGCCGAGCCGAGATGAAAAATCTTCTTGGCGGCAAGGGTGCCAACCTTGCGGAATCTGGGCAGTGTCATGCAAATCCAGGGCTGTGGCTGTCAAGTCGCATNCTGGAGATGCAGGCCGACGGCCGAGCCGAGATGAAAAATCTTCTTGGCGGCAAGGGTGCCAACCTTGCGGAATCTGGGCAGTGTCATGCAAATCCAGGGCTGTGGCTGTCAAGTCGCATGGGCTTGTGGGGGGGTCTTGGCTTGCAGAGTTCAAGCTTCGATGTGCCTTTGAGGAAATGGCCTCCATCGGGCTGCCCGTGCCACCCGGGTTCACGCTGACGACGGAGGTCTGCACGCACTTCTATCAGAACGATTGCAACTATCCCAAGGAGCTCAACAAGCAGGCGCGAGGCTTAGAACGGGAGGTTGAATCGCTGCCGGTATCTTTCATTTACTCAGACTCTCATCCACACTCCGAATAGATTCCATTCGCCACGTGAAAGGTCGAGGAGGCACTGGCTTTGGTCCAGAAGCGCACCGGCCGCGTTTTTGGCGACTCCGCCAACCCGCTTCTGGTCTCAGTCCGCTCCGGGGCGCGCGCATCCATGCCAGGACAGGTGTCTGCAAATCCTCAGTCATGTGACGACATGTCTCCGTGCAAGAACGCGTGTGGAAGCTGCATGGTACGACGTGCCATCCAAGTTTCTTCACTTCTGTGGTGATGCTTTGTGCGCGCCGGCCTGCCCCTGTGGCAGGAATGATGGATACCGTGCTCAATCTGGGCTTGAACGATCAGACGGTGGAAGCGCTAGCCAAGAAATCTGGCGACCGGCGCTTTGCCTTCGACAGCTCCTGAGCTTATATGAGAACCTTGTTAGTATTCTTGAGTTGGACGAACNTGGGCTTGAACGATCAGACGGTGGAAGCGCTAGCCAAGAAATCTGGCGACCGGCGCTTTGCCTTCGACAGCTCCTGAGCTTATATGAGAACCTTGTTAGTATTCTTGAGTTGGACGAACCCATCAACTCTCCAAACCGCGCAAGCTCTGTCTCTGTCTCTGTCTCTGTCTCTCTCTCTCTCTCTCTCTAGCACAAGTGCCCTGCAGAACATTTGAGGCTACAGGCGCTTCGTGCAGATGTACTCAGACGTGGTTTTGGGCATCGAGATCAACCACTTCGAGAAGCATCTGGAGCGTGCGAAGGAGAAGCGTGGTGTGAAGCAGGACGGCACGGCCTGTGCGAAGGTCTTCACAGGGTGGTTTTGGGGTTAGGCCGGTTAGGTATTGGTAAGGACCCGATGTGGCTAACCCAGCATTGCATCCTTGCTTCGGCTGCTTGGAGTGTTGTGCCCGCCCTGCAGCTTACTTTGCAAGCTTTCCGCAGAGGACTGCGAGCTGCTTGCCTGTGATCTGGAGAAGCTGGTTAAATCGCACCTGAGCGGGATATTGGGGGTATTGCACGGGTATCGGGGGCTGTTGGGGCAATCGGGGATCGAGGGCGTTGGAGGTATTGGGGGACTGTATCGGAAGTTTTTTGGCGGGCGTGGCTTGATTTTTGCTTCGTCCCCTCCCTTCCGCTTTTCTCCTTCTCCGCTTTTCCGACCTTGCGGTCGCATCCTGCTTCTCTTTTCTGCTTCTCTGCTTTTCAGCACGCCTTCTGGTCTCATCCCCTCCGTTTTTCTGTTCAGCGCTTTTCTGCTTCCCCGTTGTAACGGAGAGAGCCAGCAAGGCTTGGATTACTTAGGAAAGCTAGGCAAACGAAGATTGTTGAGCCGGGCCATCGCCACCAACCGGTACTTAGCGCAGTGGTTGCAATCGTGAGGTCAACACCCCCAAGAAGAATTTAAGGTACAAAGCCGTGGTGCAGCTGGAGCTGGGCGAGGAGTTCCCAGAAGATCCGAAAGCCCAGCTGTGGGGTGCAA
>BGNK01006932.1:1252-22132 GCA_003297005.1 Symbiodinium sp. clade A Y106 | reverse complement strand
TTAGTGTGCGTTGCATATGACGAAGAATAGTGGAGATTGGGAAGGTTTGCAGGGACACGACGACCATCCCGCACAATTCAAGCACAAAGCGTGGGTACATGAGGGGGGGGTAGCATATAAATAAAAATATATATATATATACACATAGCGGAACTGTACACCATGGATATTAGACACTCCTGGGGCTCAGGCCCTGCAGCAACAGCTGGCAGTGGAATTCTCGAAGGGCCAGCAGTCCGATCAGTTACTTGCACTGGAGACAAACCCTAAACCTTAAACCGCAAACCCTAAACCTTAAGACCCTAAAACCTAAACCTTAAGACCCTAAACCCTAAACCCTACGCCTGCAGACCCTAATCCTTAAACCCTAAACCTTAAACCTTCCTTAAACCCTAAACCTCTTGATAATGTTTGTGCTTCAGACCAAGGGTTTAGGGTTTAGGGTCTAGGGTTCTTGCATTGGAGACCGGTAGCCAGATACGCCCTTAACATACTATAGGGGCCTAAATATTTTCGTATAGTATTTTGGGCGGTCCTTACTATAACTATATCGTATAATGGGCCTCGCCACCGGCAAGCCCGCCAAGCCGGCACGAAAGGCTCCCAACCCGCTGGACAGATCCAGCTGGATGTCGAGGGCTTAGCGACGGGACCCGAAGCAACACATCGCCGCTGCGGCTTGCTCCAGTTGTGCCAGGCCTACAACACCCCAGAGAAGAAGAGAGCTTTCTCATCGAGCAGCGGCGGACAGGCCGGACAAAAGCGGCGAGGGAGGATCCCGTGAACAGTGGCATGTGCGCAGGCTACATCTGGCAGAGGGTGCCGAATGGCGAGTGGGTCCCGTGGTGGTACCTGCCGGATACCTTCTGCTTCTGGGAAGCAGATTTCTTCGCGGCGGGGCAAGCGGGGTCAACCAGTAGAGAATGAAGAAGCTCAGTTGCCGCAACACCGCCCAGGAGGCCTTGGCAGCTGTGTGAGCGCCGGGTCCAATGACAGGAGGGATCTTCCGCATCAGAGCAAAAGAAGCATGTAATGCAGTACGGCAAGGCTCCACGGGGAGACTTACATCTTTGGCATGGAAGTCCACTTTGAGTGCCTTGTTGGGGTCGAGGGGAGTGGTCAAGATGGGGAGCTGAGAGTGCTCTGTGCTCGACCTACAGTGCTTCCGCGGACGCAGAACATCATGGATCTGTATCTTACCCACCCGGACGGCACCAAAGAGCTTGGCGCCTTGCTTCTCGGAGGCACTGGGGCTACGGCCCTGTACCACTTTTACGGTGTGGAGCAGGAGGGCGGCTACAGACGACTGCGACGTAAGCACTTGTTGCAGTTCTTTAGGCGCGCCCCTGAGGGTTTTAGGTGCGGCGTCTGACAGTGTGCCGACTGCAGGCCCGTCATACTTGTTTTTAAGTATCGACTCACAGAGACCGCAACTCCTAACCCCATAGTTTTTGCAAACCCTAACCCCAACCCGTACTGTTCAAGGTTCGGGGTTTACCTATAATTTTGAGACCTGAGATCTCGGATCGGCCCTGCCGGCGATACTGTGCTCGACTGCGTCAGTTTTACGTGTTGAGGTTTCCAGTGCCCCGAAATTCTCAAACCCCAGAACCCTAAACGTTAAACCCTAAACCCCGAAACCCAAACTCAATGCCCTAAATGCCAAACTCAAGCCCAAACTGCCCTGGAGGCCAAAACCGTTGGATGCGGTCCCCCCCATTCAGTAACGGTTGAACAATATTCAAAAATATTTACAACATGTCCTTAATCGTACCCTCATTGTATGGGAGCAGTACCCAGCCGAAGCACGGAACTCAATTCTTCAAATCCAAACCCCCCCACCTCCGGGTGGCCGCCCGAGGCTGTTGCTGCCACCCTCCTTGGTATTCAGCCTCACTCTTGCAGGGGTCGTCAAGGAGGGGCCGGATTGGAGTTTAGGGTTTGGCACTTGGGGTTTGGATTTTCCTCGACTTTTATTTAGACTTAAGGTCGTACTGATAGCTTTGGGGATTTGGAATTTAGGTAGGATTCCAGTGTTTTTTTGAATTTTTGGCGTTCGCAAATTTGTAGGTTCAGGGTTTCTTGGTCTAGGGTTTCGGACTTGCTTGAGGGTTTGAGTACTGCGGCGTCGAGGTTCTAGGTCGATGAATTTTTGGCTTCCGGGTTTTCTTCGTTTACGATGCGAACCAATTGACCCTACTTTTAGGGTTTAGTGCTTCGGGTTCAGTGGTGCATTCTTTTCTGAAGCCATGTAAATTTCTCAAAGTCCCGAATAGCACCGCTGGCAATCGTGCAATTTGTTACCTTCAACAACGGCTTTTGCATGCTGGCGATGCGGGGGGTTTCGAGCTCAGCTGTTCGGTTGTTTGCACCGGCAGACCCAAGCGCCCCGTAATCTGCAAAGCTTTACATACACAGCCCGAACCCTATAAACCCGAAACCCTAAGCCTTAAACCCTAAACAGCCCGAAGCCCTAAACCCTAACCCTAAACTCCCAAAGACTCCCCAAGTGCCCTTATCCAGGATACCTGCGACTCGCTCTCTTCGCTGGCACTTTACGGCCTCGAGGATCTAGCCTCGGGCTGTCCCTATAAGGGTTTAGGGGTTAGGGTGTACTTGAATAGTAGACTAGGTGGGCCTTTGGGACATGTTATGTTTCCCTTATTTGGCTTTAGAGGATCTTGTTTACGAGTATTTTTCAGGGGCTTTAAAGGGCCAACCTAGTAGAAAGTATTGTCTCTATCTTCGGAATCACTGTTATGGTTTGGGTAAGTATCGACCACATTGGGTACGTAAGACCCTTTGGGTGTTGAGAGTGCAAACGGTTTAGGATTTATATGGTTTGGGGTTCTGGGTGTATAGGGTTTCTGGGGCTTTGTTTTTTGGTTTGTGTAGGGGTCTTGGGCTTTAGGGTTTATATAATAATGGTAGGGGTTTGCGGGCTTTAAGGCGCAGGATTGTGGTTGTGGCCTTTGGGGATCCGAGGTATTTAGGAATACGTTGGCGAGTGTCCGTCTGGGGATACCGGCAATAAAGAGTAAGTTCACATCTCAGATGCGTTCTTTCTCTACCAAGAGCCAGCTAGTTCGAGGTTTAGGGAATTTCGTAGGGCTTGACGCAGGGACTGTTCTGTTGGAGCGGAACCCTGGATACCGGAAAACTAAGCCATAAACTCTCCTTCAGACTGATGAACTCGCAGGTCACACAAGAAGTAGACATATCTTTGCAGTAGCGAAACCGCGCCGAGGTTGTCTAAACCCTAAACCCCAAACCTCTCAACTTTAAGCCCTAGAGCCAGATGATCCAAGGCTGCAGCAGCCCCAGCAGTTTTTATGGCACCTATGTCCCCAGGGCCACAGACGAAATGCTCCATCCCCCGAGCTCTCCTGAAGCCCTCGATACCGAGACCTTCCCACGCCCAACGTCCACCGTTTTTCCCCAGACGGTTCAGGGTTTAGGGTTTAGGGTTAGACCCCAAAGCCCCCCAAAACCCCTGAGCCCTAAATTTCAGCCGATATGGAACAAATTTACATCCAGGAGGACACGACGAGGTCCCGCTGGTGGAGATCCCTGCAGGCAACGGCAAGGGACGTCTCGGAAGTGAGGGACTTTCCCTTATGTTCAAGAACTCTTCCCTGAGTACCACGTGTTTCCAAGTCCTTCAGCGTTGCGTATGTTTTAGGGACCCAAAAAGCACATAAGCATAAGCATTTTATGGGGATATCCCTACCTTATTGGGCTTCTGTATAAGGGGGTTTATATGGGATATCCCTATCCTTATTTTTGCTTATGTGCTTGTTTGGTAAGGCTGAGGCAGTCACCGGGCTCAATACCCTTAAAACTCTAGGGTTAGGTAGCAACTCTGGTTTAACTTGCCTGCGCCGATTCAGTCATCCTCAAGCCATTTGGTGTTTTGTGCTANCTCTAGGGTTAGGTAGCAACTCTGGTTTAACTTGCCTGCGCCGATTCAGTCATCCTCAAGCCATTTGGTGTTTTGTGCTACGTCTCAGTGACAAAGTTGCTCCCAAGTCCTCCCGAAAGGAAGCTACTTCCTCAATCATTCCTGATTGGTGTTTCCTTTCGTCGCATTGAATTCCAGCATGCTTTGACGCTCCGGATGCTCGTGCGGCTACGTGAGCATAGTGGGTAAAAAAAGCTTATGTGCTTGTTTGGGCCCTAATGTTTCGGATTGAGGGCTCAGAGTTCTGAGGCGGGAACCCAGAGACTCCAATATCCCTTAATTAAGGAATATTCCTTAAACCATATTAGGCATCCTATTATAATTTAAGGAATATTCCTTAAACCGTATTAGGGATCCTACTTTAATTTAAGGTATATTCCTCAATTACGGGATATTGGAGTCTGTGGGAAGCGTCCAAACCAGTAGACAGTAGACCGATCAACCCTAAACCCGGATGGTGCCCAAGCTCCTGCCTCCCACGGAGCCCAATAGCCCTTGACTAGTTACCTTAAATAATAGGGGCCCTGGTACTGTGGTCAAGGTATATTCCTTGATTATGGTATATTCCTTGATTCAGGTACCGAAATTCGAGGGCCCTTAATACTATGGTTTAAGGTATGGTGATTTCCGAAAATAGGGGACCCTAGTATAGTACCCTAAATAGTAGGATTCTTATTATAAGGACCCCCAATTAAGGTACCCCTAATTTTCGGAAACTACCGTATATTCCTAAAATACAATTTTCCTCGAACTATAGGGCCCTTAGTTGACAGGAACCCAGAGACTCCAATATCCCTTAATTAAGGAACATTCCTTAGATTATAGGATCCCTAATATGATGGGGATGTTGGAGTCTCTGGGAATTGGGGGGCTCCCTGGTCGGTCGTAGGCGCACTTGGAAATCAAGCTCTACGAGCGTCAGATCACTCACCCACGCTTCGTCCTTCGACATACGATCTCGCTCACGGCCGCTTGGTGTAGGGTTTAGGGTAAACCACCCTAAACCCTAAAACCGAAACCCCGAAACCCTAAACCCTAAACCCTAAACCCCGAAACCCCGAAACCCTAAACCCTAAACCCCGGGATCGCAAGGGGTTCAAGCGCCGTTGGGAGAGTGATCAATGAGGGTTATGAGGTGACGATCGGCTGAGGTCTTTCTTCTTTGTTTTGCCATTGGCATACAGAGCTCGCCTAAACAGGCTTTTGGTACACTTCGTGCGGACCCAAAAAAGGAGCCCTAAAAAAAAAAAACCTAAACCCCGAAACCCCGAAACCTGGTTAATTACTCGAAACAAAGGTCGAATAGAAACTTTCGGCCCCAGACCCGTAATTCTCAATCCTATAGGCCCTTAAGCCTGGCTGCTTCAGCAACCCTAAATCTAAGCCATTTACAGGTGGGTAGTTATTAGGTGGGTAGTTTCCCATAAGCCTCCCATACCACTCCTATAAGGTAAAGGGGGTCTTATGGGAGTACTGTGGAAGAAGAACTACCCACCTNCTAAGCCATTTACAGGTGGGTAGTTATTAGGTGGGTAGTTTCCCATAAGCCTCCCATACCACTCCTATAAGGTAAAGGGGGTCTTATGGGAGTACTGTGGAAGAAGAACTACCCACCTGTAAGGGGCTTCTACTAAACCCTAAACTCTATACCCGAGATCACCTTTCTGTTTGGCTGGCTGGGCATTTCCAACGTGATCGCGCCGTACTCTTCCACTCCGGCATCCACGGTGAGTGTCATCTCGGCTGAGGAAGAAGGGTGTTCACATAGGGTTCGCTGGGCTGCTGGTGTAAGGTTTAGGGCTTTGGATGTGGGGCTTATAGGCTTAAGGTTTAAGAGCTTGCGGTTTCTGATGGGTGACTAACGTAAGCTTTAGGGCCTGTGGGTTTGATTTCAGTCACAGTTTATGTCGAAAGTTTGTTATCATTTTCCGGCAATAAGAAACACCCAGAACACAGAAGACACATGCTTGATCCACCAGGCCCCACCCTAATTCCTAAACCCTAAACCCGAATCCTATCGGAAGCATCTGCTGCGTGAGCCGCCATCATTGTAGAATATGTAGTTTGCGTAGTTTCAGCGAGACGATAACAACAGGTTAAGGGTTTGGGGTTGGTAAGAATACTCCGTAGGGCCCCCCAAAGCCTATACAAATGCAGACCCTTGGTTAACAAATCCTTTGTCCTTAAGGGCCTTTATGTTGCGGTAGGCTCCGCATGATCATCCCTTTCAATCTCGGAGGGATCGTTAGTCAGGGGTCTACATCACTTTACAGGCCACTCTATTCGCCCTGTCCCCAGAATCCCTTAATTAATAGGAATATTCCTTAAACCATATTCGGGATCCTATTATGATTTAAGGAATATTCCTTAAACCATATTAGGGATCCGATTATAATTTAAGGAATATTCCGTAATTAAGGGATATTGGAGTCTCTGGGTAAACCCTGAGCACCCAAACAACCATGAAACTGACCGGCCACATCCCTCCAAAGGGTTTAGGGTTTAGGGTTTAGGGGTTCCGGTAGGGTTTAGGGTTTAGGGGTCAGGGGTTCCACCTCCCACTTGTAGAATGTAGGACCGTAGGACGAGTTCGATTCTGAGCGATGGCACAGATGAGGTCATCATCTACACTTTCACCGGATCCAGTTTGCCTTTGACGCTGCGGCGGCTGAAACCGCGGTCTCAAATGCAGTACCGCTTTCATGTTTCCAGGTTGGTGTTTACCCTTCAAGAAGGAATGTGGTTATGCTTGTTGTTGCATTGTTCTGGCAATTCAGATTTGAGACATGGTGCTACATGGGATATGGCGTTCCATGCCTTTTCTGATCAGGAAAGTAAGCATGGGATAGAAGCAGTCGAAACGACGCTATCTACAACACACACATATTCTTGGCGTTCTTCTGGTTGGCTCTAACTTTTAGGAGGGGTTCAGAAGTCAGCCAAGTATTCTCATGGCCGAGAGACCCCCATCTGCATTCGTTGGTGTGCCTAAAGGCATGTACATGTGTTGAAATGCAGCTTTGCAATACAGGGGCCTTCATAAACATAAAAGGTTTTCTGGTGGAAATCTCCGGTCAATTAAGAATGGATTGTAAGGGATAGGGACTGTATTTAATAAGATTGCCACTGGTTTAGGCTTCTGAACTATCCGTATAGTAAACACGTCTTTCGAAACCCTATCCACTGGTGGCCGAGCTCCTTCACCATTCACCCGAGATCTCCCTTCCCAAACCCGGCACACTACTATAGGCGCCTCAATAATTACCAATACTATTTTGGGGGTTCCTTGTCATAATTACAGTATAACGGGTGAAGCGAACCGGACCTCCACAACAGAAGAAGGAAAGAGAACTCGTCGCAACCGACACCTTTCGACCAAAGACCAAAGTCCCGTCGCCTCACTTGAACAGCGGAGGAGCTCAAGGATTACAGCGAGAGAATCAAGCCCCAAAAGCGGAAGCTTGTAGCATGGTGACGAAACAGTCCAGCAGCAATAGTGCGGAATCTCAAGGGCCAGGGAAGAAACGGACCCTGAAAAGGACCACGTGATGGCTTGAGGTGGCAGAGCGAAACCGCCAAAGCGGAGGATCTCAAGGATTATAACCTACATCGAAGGCAACGCCACTGCCAGCACCTTGCTTTCCCGTGCCTGTTGTTGAACCGTTAGTCTATNCGGAGGATCTCAAGGATTATAACCTACATCGAAGGCAACGCCACTGCCAGCACCTTGCTTTCCCGTGCCTGTTGTTGAACCGTTAGTCTATACCCCAACATCACCTTTTCAGATGGTGGACGGCACGGGCTTGAGCACCATCATCAGACAAGAAGGGTACGGCTGGTTTCGCAATAGTGAGGGCAAGGCGTAGGTTGTCCAATCGAGGTACGACAGCAGCGTTCTGCGTTCAAGCTTCGCATGTTAGCAAGTGATTGTCCGCAGCCAGCACACGGAATCACAGACAGAGACAGTCAGTCATCGAGCAGCACCGATTCCACGAGTTGCGAGCTAAAGTCTTGACACATATATAGTTTGCAGTCATGGCGCTTGGCAAGTTCGCCAAACGGAACCGTCGAAGGCACAAAGATCCCAGATAGCTAGTACATGCATCGCGTGGATCGGATTGCCAGGAGGCGCTGGATCTGGACCACCGTCTGCTGCAGCAGTGGACGTCGTGTCCACTGCTACAAGGCCGGCGGCTTGAACAGTCAGTCTACACCACACGACGCATCAACGCATGTGCNACTGCTACAAGGCCGGCGGCTTGAACAGTCAGTCTACACCACACGACGCATCAACGCATGTGCCACAGGTTCCGCCTGGCTACACGATCCTGAAGCTGAAGGCACGGAATGCACGCATGCTTCGACTGCCGAGGAATGCCGTGCTCTCTCTGCTCTCTGCGAGGCGCTGCTGATGCGGCACAACCATTTCAGCCTGAATGGTTTTTTGGGCTGATCGGCAAGGAGCCAGCGTCGGTGGCAAGAGACCTGACTGCATTCAGCTGGCAAGAAACATGCAATCCCGCAGAACAAACACATCCCAGAACCCAGGCTCGAAGACCATCCGCGAGTTCCGAAAGCCAGTCTTTGTCATCAATGAATGGCTGCAGCTCGTCCACTTCAGCAGNCGAGTTCCGAAAGCCAGTCTTTGTCATCAATGAATGGCTGCAGCTCGTCCACTTCAGCAGCTTCAAAACTGGCCCCTGAAAACCCGAACTGAAAGCCATTCGCGTGCTAAGGCTCGATCCGGAGGAACTCGCGGAGATTACTTCGGACGAAGACGTCAGCAGCCTGTCGGCCTCTTAAAACACCGGCTGGGTCGTGCCCCGCACTTCACCACCACTCGCCCGTCGAATTCATCGGGGTTCTACACCGACCTCAGCGACGAGGACCTGTCCGCTGCTCAGATACATGGCGCGTGCCGGCGCGTGAGTTACATCCGCACCCAGTGCAAGTCGTGCGCCAAGGGCGTCGGATGCTGAGTGAGTATAGCGACGGGCACGCGCTGCAAGCGATGCGCGGACCCGATCGCAAAACAAGAATCGGGAGCGATGCAGCTTCGATAGAGAACCAAGATCCAGGGGGAAAACGTAGCAGCACGACAGTGAGAGAGAAAAGAGAAAGAGAAACAGAGAAAGAGAGAGAGAGAGAGAGAGAGAGCGACAGAGAGAAAGAGATATAGAGAGAGAGACATATATATATATATAGAGGCACGAGGAACTGGACAAAGCCCAAAACATAAGACACCCACGAACAGAATAGCCCCCCTGGGTGGGGAACAGCTTCAGTGCCTTTCCAAGGAAAGGTCGGGTCGTCAGAGCGACTCGCACGTCTGGAGCTCTGAGCGTCAGGGGAAGGAAGGATCGTTCCCACGCCACGAGGCTGCGTGCTCGAGATACCTTAGATCCGAGGAGAAACGGGGAGGCATCCAGTGGGAGCTCACACGACGCCAACACCGTATACCCTCTACCCTCGCGTGAGCGAATCGGGGCTGTCGTCCGATTGGGGGTCGGCCANGAGCTCACACGACGCCAACACCGTATACCCTCTACCCTCGCGTGAGCGAATCGGGGCTGTCGTCCGATTGGGGGTCGGCCAGCAATGGCTTAAGGGGAGTCCGACAGATGCCTTACCCTCCGGGGTGCGGTCGCCACAGCCGCGCCAGCGGCGTACCCACCTGGATCGGGGTACGAGGCGTTTCGCACGCAGACGCACCGGCGGACGGCGGTGCGTCCTGACGTTGGGGCCAACAGCTCTGTGGCGAGAAGCTCCTCGCTCCGGGATCCAAGCTTCTCGGGGCCATGACAGCCGGACGATGCGCTATAAGGTGCCGGTGTGGCGTCAGTGGTGCACCTGGCAAGTACACCGAAACCATACTCTAATTATTAAGGCCCCTATAATATTATACCCTCGTAGCCGAGCTCCCTCAGAACCATGCACCCTAAATTGGCCGCCTAAACCTAAACCTTAACCCAAACCTGAAACCTAAAGCCTGAATCGGAGACCTAACCCCAAGCCCTAGACAGCCCTTGTGGGACCTTCTATACCCTTGAAGGACACCGGTAAAAAGAAGAGAATCCACCATCTTAAAGCTTGCCTTTCAGGAATGGAGTCGTCCTGGGCACTGTAGTTGGCAGCATCGCGCAAAGACTCTTTGCCGTGCAGCTGGCCTTTCGCGCTGTTTGCTTCGGGCTGTTTCAGTTGGCAGCTTGATTGCATCTTCGGTCAAGAGGGTCTTAAACCATAGTTCCTGTGAGTTTTTTTCGATCGGGGTTTGCACGTATGGTTTAGGTCCGTTGTCCATGCTGTCGTTGACGATTGCTCTGCGGACATCTTGACCGACGAGTGCCTGTACAAAGGCTTGACTCCCCGAGTCCTCAGTCGCCCGCAGCCCTACCCGCATACATATGGGGGTTTCCGAAAATAGGGGATCCCAAAATAGCACCCTAAATAGTAGGATCCTTATTATAAGGACCCTCAAATAAGATACCCCTAATTTTCGGAAACGCCCATTTGAGCCTTTAACCCCGAGACGACAATGAATCCGTAAACCATCCTGCGCCTCCGAACACGAGAGCCGCAAGGGTGTCTACCCATAAGCCTCCTTTTTTGGATTACCTTATAGGATTCTGGATTTGAACCCCAACAAGGAACTACTATGGGGCCTATGGGTAGAGTTTAGGACAGGGTGCCATACCTTGTGTACGAAGTCCAGTTTTGGGAAAAGTGCGCCGGGACATGCCGGGACTGTCCTAAACCCTTCTAAACCCCAATGCACATGAATAAACACCTATGAAACCCCCAAGAACCTCAAAGCCCTAAACACTTTTCTTTACCCATGGGCTCCATAGTAGTTCCTTTTTGGGGCTCATATCTAGAATCCTATAAGGTAACCCCCAAGAGGAACTACTATGGGGCATATGGGTAAACGCCCTAAAATCCCAACACCCCCGAAACTTAAACATCTTCAAGCCATCGCAAAAGCCCTGAACACCCCAAGAGCCCGACCAAGGTCACCGTGACTGTTCTGATTCTCGTGAACTTCCAATCCAAGCAGCACGGGAGTCTCGCGCTGCTCACGGCGGCCTTTGCGATGTCCCTCACAGAATTATTAACCCTAAACCCTAAACCCTAAAATTAGCGTAGGAACCTTATTACGAAGCCCTGGGTCCCTCTTTGCTTGCAGAGATATTTCTCTTCAGGTTTATGCATGCGGGAGGGGAGTGGGGGAGGGTTCTGTGCCTTGTTTTTGCTTCTTCTTGTGCGTGGGGGGGGGTGGGGGGCGATGACGTTCTGTGCTTCAAGATACATTATCATGAGGCTCTCAGGCAGGAAGTGTTTTGAAAGTCACACTGGCGAACATACCGAAAGTACCACGCCTGTCACACGAAACAGGGCTTAACATAGGATTGAGAATCTGCTGAAGCAACCTGTAGTAAGGGTTCTCAGCGCCGAAGGTCGTCCTCGATGCCTCCGAATGGAATCTTTCGCGATTACGAGGACGCCTCCGCCGCAGTTGGGTTCAGGGTTTCAGGGTTTGGGTTTCATTAGGGGGGTCTTTAAGCTCGTCGTAGTGACTCGTAGTGTCGTGTGAGAATTTGTATTGTCATGGGGACCACTCGTATTGCAGTTATTGGTTGGCATTATGAGTTTCTGTTCAGATGGATGTCCAACACCCCGTTGAGCAATGCTGACGTTGCAACCTTTATAGACCCTTTCTAGAAACCCCCGGGTACTGTAGAAACCGGAACACCCACGTCCAATGCTTTGGGCTCCATCCGAAAGACATATTATACTATTTAAAGGAACCCGAATTCTGTTATTAAGACCCCTACATTGGAACTGCTATGAAGCCTTCAAAATTTTGGGGTTTATAGAAGGTTAGCCCTTCTTTGGGCTAGGATACTCAGCCAGCCCGATGAAGTTCCTGGGTAGTAAATTAGGGTTTAGGGACCTTGAACTATGGGAATAAGAATAAATTCCTTGTTATGGGTAATGCAGAATTTATATCATTAAAGGTCCCCTTCTAGATTCCTTTAAACGAACCCCAGGATGTATATCATCAGCCGTATGAATCCAGGTGAAGTTGACCTCTGCGGATGGAAGTTTTCTCTTCGCGAAAGTCGTCGGCACATTCATCGGCGTTGCGGTGCTACTCCTGGTCGATCTCGTGTTGCCTTCCGGCTTATATGAGAGTTTCCAAAATTAGGGGTACCTCATTTTGGGGTCCTTATAATCAGGATCCTACTATTTAGAGTACTGTATTAGGGTTCCCTATTTTCGGAAACTCCCATATTCGGGTGTAGTAATGCAGTACTTCCAGTCCGTTAGATTATTGCCAAGGAAGCTTGAAAAGGCCGAACCTAGGCCCTAAATCAGTTGCGTGCGTGCGTGCGTGCGTGCGTGCGTGCGTGCGTGCGTGCGTGCGTGCGTGTGTGTGTGTGTGTGTTACCTCTAGTAAAAGATTGACCCACAGTCTCACGAGCCCTCCCAAGCGCGGGCCCGTCCCTTGAGTCCACAGCCTAAGCCGCTTAAAACCCTATAGTAGAAGCCAAAAAGTTGGAACATTATTCTCTTCATGACCTTAAAATATATAAAGTATACGGGATCCTCGCACTAATCCTCCTAAACCTGGGGTTCGCTATAATCTCCATTACTTGGAGGTTCATGGGTAGTTATAAGTGGGGTTAGAAGTCCCCTAATATGGGTTAAAACCATAGTTACCCTAACCCTACTCATAACCCTATGTATAACTACCCATGAACCTCCAAGTAAGGTCGTCCAGCGCTCGAAGACAATCCAAACAGCGGCTCCTACGTGGACTGGGTCGAGTCTCCCGCTTCGTCAAGGAGGGTTCAGGGTTGAGGCTCTGTCGTTTTTTGTTTGGAGGGTTTAGGGGTATAGGGTTTAGGGTTGGGGGTTCAGGGTCTTTAGATTTTTTTTGGTTCAGCTAGGGGCCTGGGGTTTGAAGTTTAGGATGTAGGATTGATAAGGATTCAGGGTCGGGGGTCTTTTTGTTTTATTGGTTTAGGGCAGGGTTTAGGGTTTTGGGGTTTGAGGTTTAGGATTTAGGATTGACAAGGCTTTAGGGTTGAGGCTCTTTGTTTTTTTTGGTTTAGGGCTGAGGTTTAGGGTTTTGGGGTTTGAGGTGTAGGATTTATAGGGGTTTGGGGTTTAGGGTTTAGGGCTCAGGGTCTTGAAGTTGCGGGATACACTCAGAACTCTACACCTGTCAGCCAGAAGCCCAGAACTGTAAACACGAATTCCTAAACTCCTGCACACCTTAAACTATATGTATAGGTTTCGATGCCTTAAGAGCTTCGAGGGGGCCTAGATTTATTTTTTTGATCACTGCCACAACCAACTCCATGTATGTATGTATGTATGTATGTATGTATGTATGTATGTATGTATGTATGTATGTATGTATGTATGTATGTATGTATGCATGTGTATGTATGCATGCATGCATGTATCTATGCATGTATGTACCTATGTAATTGCATGTATGAATGTATATATGCATGTGTGTATGCATGTATGTATGTATGCATGCATGCTTGTAGCTAGGCACGTACTGATACTTTCACTACATTGACGATTGCTGGTTTGGTTCCTGACCAGGAGGTGCTGGATCCGGAGGACATTCAGCATCCGGAGATCGAGGAGGACATCGAAAAAGGGTTTCAAAGGCAAGTCGATTCCCAAGCCACTAGGTCTTCTCGCAGTATCCTTTCACTCCTGTTGCTGGTAGTATTTGTAGTATTACTGTTAATTACTATTACGATTACGCACACTATTTGTTATTAGTATTATTTATTATCATTACTACTGTTACTATCTCTTTTATATACATATAGGAACGACGGTATCCTCATTAAGGGGCTACTCTGAAGCCAAGGCCAAGATCTACGAGGACTTGGATGAGCTCGCCAACCTGCTGCCCTTCGCCGTGGCCGCTTCGGTCTTGTCAGCTAGACCCTATAACCCTAATATAGAAGCCCAGATAAAAAACCGACATCATTTCTTAGGGCTTCCTTATTACAAATGTACATACTACAGAGGAGCCCAAAACCCTATTCTATTTCTTAGGGCCCATTGTTTTTAGCCGTTCTGCGTGCTTCACCATAGACAGCCGGAGTCGGAACCCACATGCTGAACCTAAGTCCCAGGCCTGGAACCTGAAGCCGACAGAACACACCTAAAACCTGGCCTATGGCTCCATTGTAGTTCCTTTGTGTGGTTTATATTTAGGATCCTATAAGGTAATCCCAAAAAGGAACTACTATCGACCATGGAGCCATGGGTAGATTCTTGAACCCTTCTAAGTCTACCTTCAACCCTAAACCCCTAAACCCCAAACCAGGACGAGCCTGGCGCCCTTCCGTTTCAAGCGGATCTCTTCCGAGACTTGGAGAAAGGCGCGAGAGAGTTTTCGAACAGATCTAGGTGTCAGGCTTTATGGGCTCTAGGGGGGGGGGTTAGGGTTTTCTTTAGGCTTCAGGGATTTGGGTTTGGGAGTTTTATGGTTGAGGGTTTAGGGTTTTGCTTCTGCTTCAGGGATTAGGGTTTAGGAGATAAATGGTTTATGCTTTTGAGGTGTAAGGTCAGTTTGGGGCTTACAGGGTCCTAATTCAGAAAATATCGGTTTCTGCAGGTTTGGTATATCCCAGAAGCTGAGCACGAATCCCTGCATCCTACCAGGACCCCCCAAGTACCCTTCAATAGAGCCTACAACAGAGCGTGGTTTGGGGGTGCTGGTAAGCCTGAAACTTTACATCACTTTCCCTAAGGGTCCAAAGGACCCAGCAATTCGGTACTCGGTTCTGGGATAGTAGCTATGTAGGTTGTAATTATTGGGTACTTGGACCCTTGGGTTGTTTTGGCGCTGAGTAGGAAACAAGTACACAATTCTTGGGCAGTATTGTCTTTACCGAGTAGGAGCAGGAATCTCAGCGACCGGGCATTGAAGGAAATACGATTCCTTAGAGTCCCTTATGCTACGTATCCCAGCATGTGGCCCCAAAGCCGTATTCTAATGATATTAAAGGCTGCATATCCAGCCGAAGATGTCAGAAGGCCCCGCATCCAAGACTTTCCCTCACTAGCTGAGTCGATAACCTTTAACCTTTTGGGGTTTATATAATCCTACTGTAACTCAAAAGGTTCACCTTTTTTGGGCTAGGGTACTCAGCACCTTAGTTCCTAGCCCGGAGCCCCATTTTCCAAAGGCCTGCGGACGGTGACCCGGCATTTCCGCACCATCCTATGGGCCATCCAGATCTTGGCGACTTTGTCTTCATTCTTGTTAGCGGCTCTAGTTGTGTCTCAAGCTCTGAACCCCAAACTCTACAGGCCTACCCCATAACTCTAAACCCTCAATACCCTAAACCCCAAACGCTCAAGCATACGCTCCATGCTCCGAGATGGCCGAAGCTTGAGGATGTCAATCCAGAGAGTTCAATACATAGCCTTCGTGAGGCAAACACCTCATAATAACGATTTTGTACTGGTTTCGCAGATTCTGCTTTTTTTGTAGAAGGAAAATGTCTTTGCATTTTGGAGGATCTTACTAAAGTAAAAACATTCCGACGCTCGTGCACCTAAGCGGATTGGGTTCTTCTGTGCCTGCCCCCAACCCGAAACCCAGGTTAAGGGCGTTTAGGGTTCAGGGTTGAGGGTTTGGCGCTTCTAGGGTTGAGGGTTTAGGATAGACGGGGTTTGGAGGGTCTTTTGGTTCTGTGTGGTGCAGGCGATTGCGCCTTTATTAATGGTGTTTAGGTGTTAGAAATTTTAGGGTCCAAGGGCTTCAGGGTTCGAAAGCGTTGGGGCCAGCGGGCCGTCGGGCTTGGGGTTAGGTGTCGGGTTCGGGGTTTTACCTTGGCATGTTGAGGCTTGTTTGGTCCTAGGGTCGGGGTCGTTGGCGCTAGGCCTTTTGTGGTTGAATTTCTGGCAGTAGGGTTCTTGACTACAACTATGCTATAACATACCCCACAACCCTATTCACATTATTGGGAGCCCTACGTTACCTCGTGGGTTTGCTTGGGTGTAAGTCCCCAGGCACTTGTTTGAACAGAAAACCGAAACAGGTCTGTAGTTTAAGAAAATCACGAACCCCGTGCAGACCCCAATTAAACCCTTAATGTAAGCACCGCCCGTCAACAAATGCTAAACACGTACCTCCCTGAACTTCAAGCTCATAAACCCATACACCACCCAGATCTGACGCCGTATACACCACTTGAAACGAAAAGCACCTCTACTTGTAGGAACAGAGGCTCCTAACTGTAGACTATTTTACAGGCCTTTTGGGCTATGATATCATGTAAAGCGTGGGATGGCAGGTCAATGCCCTGAACCCACAGGCCAATTTCGACCAGGGCTGTGAAGCTCACAGTCCAGAGTAGTAGCACAACACTTGTAGGAAAGCCCAAATCCCAGACCCTAAACCCTAAACCCCCAAAGGTGCTTAACTTTAAGGAACCCGCTACGCCTGAGCCTCCACAGACTCAGAGTTCCTATAAACCCTTGAACTTCACGGAATCTACTTAGGGTTCAGGGTTTAGGGCTTGAAAGCATATATTCAAGATACTTCTGTCCACAATTCTAGGGTCTAGGGCCCCGAAACCTAAACCATAAACCCCTAAACCCCACAAACCTACCAAACCCTAAAACCCCAAGTCTCTAAATCTTCCAAACCCTAAATCACAACCCCTAAACCTCGAAACCTCTAAACCCTGGACCCGAAACCTCCGAACCCCAAACCCTAAACCCTATATCCCTATAACCCCCAAACTCCTAAACCCTAAACCCTGAACCTACGAAACCCTAAACCCCGAAGTGGCATAGGAGAAGCCCCAGAAGCGGATGACGCTGCGAGCGGGCTCCTGGATCTTCCAGGAGCTCCGGCTTTTAGAAATCTAGGATGGGGTTTAGGGCCCCCCTTAAGGGGATGAGGGTTTAAGGGTCCCTTTAAGGGATCTTTAAGCGATCTAAAAGGGTTTAAGGGTCCCTTCTTAAAGGCTTATCGGGTTTATAGGGTTTAGGGTTTAATCCTTACAACGTTTATAGGGTTTAGAGCTCCGGGTTTATAGGGTTATAGGGTTTAGGGCTTAGGGTTTATAGGGTTATAGGGTTTAGGGCTTAGGGTTTATAGGGTTATAGAGTTTAGGGCTTAGGGTTTGTAGGGTTGTAGGGTGTAGGGGGTTTACCTGTAGCCGAAAAGACAGGTAGGGCTTAGGGTTTATAGGGTTATAGGGTGTAGGGTTTGGGATTTAGGGCTTGGGCTTTAGGATGTGGGGTCTGGGGCTGGGGGTCTGCAGGGTGTTATTAGGGGTTTGGGGTTGCCTAAACCCTAAACCCTAAACCTAGGGGCCGGGCATGGCTCGAGTGGGACTCCTTTGAAAGGATCCGATCGGGTTGATTGGTGATTTCCTGAAGGATTCCTTTAAGGGTTCCCTTTAAGGGTACGGTTTAGGGTTCCCTTTAGGGTACTATAGGGTTTTGGGTTCCTTAGTAGCTGATTGGATACACTTCACACTTTTTGGGATAATCTTACCCACTATAAAACTGAAAGTGTAGACTTTTTTGGGGCTTATGAACTCAGCAACTAGGTTCAGAGTATGGATTTTGGGACCTAAAACCCTACTATTTGGGTATTTGAACCCTCTGGGTATAGGGCATTTTGGGTGAGTTTTATGTCTACTGATATTCTTGTAGGGCTTGAAGTGGGTACCACAAAGATCATGTTCGAACCGATCTCCGAACCTTTGTTTCTCTTCGATGGCAGCATGCTTCCTAAACCCTAAACCCTAAGGCTCTAGGCTGGGCAGACTAGTTTAGAGTTTGGGGCTTCAGGGTTTGGCGTTTTAGGGTCTGGGATTTAGGGCAAGGGAGTTTTGGGTTTAGGGTTCAGCGTTTGGAGACCTAGGTCGCCCCAATTTTCCATTAAGCACCACTCGACCTATAGAAGTCCCCCTCTGAACCCCCAGCCCTGAGCTGTAAGCACCCAACCCCGCTCTTGACTTAGCCCCTCCACAAACCCAAGCAGGCCAAAGCCAAAGCTGCGGAGATCAAGGCTCGAACCGCGATTTAGCAATTTGGGACTTGAGGGTTTGGGGTTTAGGGTCTGACGTGTAGTGGGTTCAGGGCACGGACTTTAGTGTCATTGTTATCGGGGTCCGAGTATTTGGCAAGACGAGGGCTTCCAACATACAACCCTGGAGTTTCGGGGGTGTCTGGGTTTTGTGCGAGTGAGGGTTTGGACTGTGAGGTTTTGGGTTGAGGGTTCAGGGTTGCTTTGAATCGTTTTGCCTGCGAGTGCCACAACCCGATGTGGTAGTTCCTTTGATTCGTGTGCGCAGAGTCGCTTGATAATATCAGGGCCTTTGCTACTTAGAATAGGGATTCGGGAAATATCATGATTTGGGCTAGGGTTTTGGGAGGGTCGCAATGTCACTTCCCCTCCTTTTTTCAACATCTGACTTGCCCTCTTGCAAAGGCAATGCGCAGGTGAGTTCTTTAAGGTGCAGATTCGGGGAGCCAGCGCATCGAAAGTTGGGCTTCTGCCACAGCTTAAACTCTACCACCCTCAAGCGGAAGAGATCCAAACCCAGCATGTCGGGCCAAGAGTAGGCCAGTGCTCGGGCTTTCAAAAGAGACTGGCCATAGACTGACCATGTCATATGTCGGTATATCCTTTTTTACTTTCGATGAGAACAGAGACCTCAAATCCCAATCTTACCCCTGCTTCTGTGCGTTCACGGACAGGCAGAGCCAGTTCTGCGCGGAGAACTCTTCCGACCAATCCTCGCCACACTGGCAGAAGAAATTCGGCTGATGCTGGCAAACATGAAGGCGTGGACCCCCCAAGTGCCCTTTACTCGAGCCCTTATGGTCTTTAACAGTGGGTATTTAGGGTATAGTAGAGGATAGCTGGTGGAGATGGTATAGTCTCCTTAGGAATTATTGTCTTATTTTTGTTCACATAAAACCCAAGAAGCTAAATATTAAGCATATTAGTATAGGAGGGTGCTGGGTTGAGGTTTGTCTGTTAGCAAGTTCCGAAAATTTTACTCTAAACCATGAACCCCCACACCCTCAAACCCCAAACCCTAAACTCCAGTGATACTCCCATACTCCCATTCCAATACACGATTAAAGCCTCTGCAGCTCAAGAGGCTCATTGCGGAATTTCGCAGAGCTCGTGACGCTCGTGGGTCATAACTTTTGAAATGCTGCTCCTGCTGCTGCCAGGATCTGTTGTGTTGTTGTCGTTTTGTTCGCCTTCATTCTCGTTGTTTTTGTTTCGGTCGTTTTCGAGAGAGCTTTACACCCCAAGGCCCAAACCAAAAACCCCAAACCAAATCCTGCAGCCGCAAACCGTGTCGGATTTGGCATCATGGCTTGGCTCCCGTGAGCCCCCGCCGGGTGTCTGTGGTTATACAGATTCCGATTTACTTCAGTGTAGGCAGCGATTGAGAGTTCAGGGATGGAGGACCTGCATTTAAGGGTTAAGGGGTTTATGGCTTGGGGTCTATGGTGTAGTTGGTCCAGGTGATTGTTTCCGGCATCTACAACAAGAGCGATGAGGAGACGGAGGCAGTCAAGGAGTGCGCCTTCGTGACATTTGCAGGGCAGGTTTAGGTTCGGCTATCATTTTGGGGTTTGGGCTTTAGGTTTTCCGGTTCTACTAATTCCTAGGGTTGAGTTAGGTGGGGTTTTGGTTTCAGCAGGCTTTAGGTATTTAGGGTTTTCAGGGTTTCATCAAGGGTTTAAGGGTTCAGGGTTTAGGGTTTGGCAGTAATTGCGAACCGCAGTTTAGAGTTTGAGGTCATCCGGACCTTGATTTTTGTGTGTTGCTTACAGGAAGGAGTCATATTCCCAATGACGCAGCTCAAGCCCTTGCCTCCTTTTGCGTGAGCAAAGCTCACTGCAAGCACGCGCTTGTTGCAACACGCCCGGGGGAATGACACTGACGACGCGCAGGGAACACGCAGCCTTCCAAAGCACACTTCGCTGTGCGGCCGGAAGGGAGGGGGCAATGCGTTTGCGAAACCGTCCAAAACGCATGTTGCTTGGTTTTGGTTTGCTGCCGGACCACCTAAAGCTCCATCGGCTCTTCGAAAACTTAAAATTCCCTGGAGGATATTCTTCGAAGCAAGCTCTACACCAAGCCCGTCAGCCGCGCTTTCTGCCGCATCACGCGATCGTGCCCTGGCCTCACCTTTAGGGTTTCAGGCTCCGGTTTCTGTTGGTTTCGGCTTTAGGGTTAAGGGCTTATAAGGGCGATTCAGGTTTCGATTTGAGGGTGTAGGGTTGAAGGCCTACGGCGTAAAGTGGAGGGTTTACCTAGAGGTTCATACCCTACCCCTTTTTTAGGATACCTAGTTTTAGGGTTAGGATCTGTTATCTTAAAAAGTAGGCGCCCTAAAAAAGGGGTAGGGTATGAGCCTCTAGGTAAGGTTTAGGGCTCGGTGTTTGGGAGGATTGAGGTACAGTGGTACCGGTTTATAATTCGTTCCCTGGGTCCTGTCCGCTTCGGGAAGCTTTAGCTGCTTTAACCTTTGGTCGGACCTTTATACCGCTCAAGGTTAAGACAGGAGCCTGAACAATCGGAATAGGTCCGAATAGGTTTTCAGACATATTATGAAATGGCCCGAAGAAGAATTTATGAGCCTCCGGCTCAAGCCGCCGACCCCGTAGGAGTCAGAGGAAAGGGCGATGCGGTTGACGAGAGAGTTTATTTTAGCGTCTAGGCTGACGGCTTTGCTACCCCCGCTGCGGCTCTACGACGAGTACACCCTAAACCCTAAACCGGAAGGAGGAGTGGGGGGTGTGTAAGGTTTGTTGTAGTCGTGGAGTAGTAGTTAGAGTAAGAATGCTAGTAGAGCAGGCGGAGTGGAGTGGGTGAATAAGGGGGG
>BGNK01006931.1:0-22139 GCA_003297005.1 Symbiodinium sp. clade A Y106 | reverse complement strand
GGAGGACAATTCAAAGACTGTTATTACGTGCACGATTTTCTGTTCTGCATCGGCACATTGCACCGTCGGGGCTAAAGGTTGTGGTGCCTTTCCGAGAATGTAGAGCGCAATTATGGACAGATGCAGTCTGACCACTGTGGAATAGCTTCGTAAGATTGGCAATATTGCTGCTATATGTTACAACATATATATATATGTATAATATGTGCATATATATATATATACGCTTTTGCACAACCATCACAAGCTCGCGTGTCAGCGACAACAACTTCAACCTTGGAGACGGAATGCAGAAGTTTTCCTGGGGAGACTCCGGGATCCTTCAATCAATGTCTCGTGANATACGCTTTTGCACAACCATCACAAGCTCGCGTGTCAGCGACAACAACTTCAACCTTGGAGACGGAATGCAGAAGTTTTCCTGGGGAGACTCCGGGATCCTTCAATCAATGTCTCGTGAGCTGGAAGATCTTTGGTAGCTGGGCATTGCAGGGAGAGGGCCTGTAACAAAAGCCAAGGAACTCCTGTAAGTCTTGATACCATGTGCAAGTGCCAGGGGCTGTCTCTGATGTAAGGAACACAGCGCCTATACCATGTCCTGACAGTACTTCCTAAAATGACAAGCTTAAGTATGGGCAGCCCCTGGAAGNGTCTTGATACCATGTGCAAGTGCCAGGGGCTGTCTCTGATGTAAGGAACACAGCGCCTATACCATGTCCTGACAGTACTTCCTAAAATGACAAGCTTAAGTATGGGCAGCCCCTGGAAGTACAGAGCCAGGCACATGTCCTGGAAAGGTCCATGCCAGCAGTGCGCACAATGCGCGACGGTGGTGCAAGCCAGTGTGCTCAACGCCAACACATAGCTATACAAAAGACGCAGGCCGTGCCGTATATCATATGTATGTTGTTCTTGCTGACCTGCCATTTCATGACTTCCATTTGCCGCTGTCTACTCAACGCTGCAACTGCATGTGCAAACGTGCTGTTCTGCGTTTGTCTCTTCCATGCCATTTTTTATGCTGCCCAAGCGCCAAACCTGGGAACTCATGGCAGGTTCCTTTATCGACAGCGCGACGGCTTTTCCAGGCAAGAGGCGCGGCCGGCATGTCATGATCGCAGTGTGTGGAGATGATCCTCTCGCCTTTTTGCATGAAAGTCAACAATGGCCTGCAGCAGCGGATCATCACCCGTTTATGTACGGTAAGACTTTACGATAAATGTTTGTATTGATCCACATTAGACCTGCCCAGTTCCTTAGCAGCACCGGCAGCAGCAATACAAAGTTTTTCTGGTGCAGACCTGGGCTAAACAAATTCCAACACACACACACACCCTACAAATAGGTGGCACTTCGTAACATAAGAAAACCCCAAGTTTCGGACTCTGAACTCCAAAACCTTTACAGTAAAGCGGACTGTCGTGTTCAGGTCGAGCACTTCCGGAAGGGCTTTTCCGACTACGATGCGGACCGCTGCCCGCAGTTGAAGCCATAGTCATATTGAGTTTGCATGTTTTCGGTTATAAGGCTTTGGGAGAGGACCCCAGCTTATGTGACCGAGTGATAAGGCCGGTAAGTCCCGGAAGTAAATTAAGGCACCTCACCGTCGCACAGATGGTTTATGACATAGTACCTATATTATTTTCGGGGTTCCTTATTATAGTTATAGTATATAGTATACCCCCAGTAGCTGCTTTAGGCCTTCCACCAGCACGCAACAACTCAATCAAACTCGTATGATCCAATTCGGGCCTTCCTCGCTGCAGCGTTCAAACATCTAGCAGCCTTGTCAGCCCGTAGTTCTAGTCAGTTCCACAAATTTCTCTCTCACGCTTGCGGCCAAGAGAAGCGTGAGAAGTCCCGATGTAATCATGGGGTCGGGTGCCTTAAGCAATCGTTGCCGCAGCCTGCACTCCCACTGCCCTCGTTTGTTGTGGAACTTCGCACCTGCTGCAGAATGACTCCTCATAGGGCTGCTGATTATACACTAAAGTACACCGCAAAACCCTAATTGCTATAAGTATCAAGGCCCCTATTTCACTCTCCGCAGTGCCTCACACTCCTCGGCTGCGACCAGTGAAACCCCAAAATCGAGTCCTGACCTTTCAGTGTCGCGCAGGACGGCAGCGGCAGCATAAGCACTTTAGAGTTGAGTTTGGACCTCATGCAAGGGTTTAGGGTTTAGGGGCCCCATGACTTGGAGGCACTTCAGAGAGACCTCCTTCAAAAAGGGGCTTGGGGCAGCGTTTCATGTCAGTTATGTGGAGCCAAGGAGCTCAGGCATCACTGGGCTCCGGGCCCTTTGAATACATGATCTTGTCGGGTGAGCATCTATATGGTAAAGCTGCATTCGGCTGCTAGCTGCTTTTTCAGCCATGGCTTTGTGGTACTTAAGAAGGAGGGACTGCACTTCTTGATTCACAGGCTTCACGGGCTTGAGGTGCAAACAGAGGATTTAAGGATACAGGTTTCGGCTGTGCCTGCCCGAGGCTAAGGCCTGGTCCATTTGGGGTCATGCTCAAACCGGGACGTCAGACGCAGAACGGTGGCCGAGGCGACATTTTTCGGGAGTTCGGCTACCGGGTTGGGGCCTCAGACTACAGATGCCGCCTCCCTAAGTCTGCCGATCTCTTCGGTTGAAAATGGTTGGTCTGCGGCAGCTTTAGGTTCCGACCCCTCATAGGGTCCGCGGCTTTGGTTTGGAAAAAAGCGTTTGGCAATTACTTTTGAAGGTTGCTGGTGTGAGGTTGTATAGAGGGGCGACATCGTCGCTACGAGCTAATATTAAGTAGATTTAAGTGGCATAAGCCAGGCCGCAGATGGAACGCACCGGACACTACAGTATCGTGAATCTTACTGCTGCAGATGCCAATGTTTCTTATATGACTAAAGCAGCGTAAAGCTCCTCCTCTGAGGTAGCATAAACTCATCCACAAGCAGTCTCAGCCGAGATCTCCGTTGAAGCTCTGCATCACTACATCGACCGAGTTGACGAAGACGGTTCCAACCAGCCGATGCCTCAACAAGTTTCAGCTTGTTTGTTACAGGCTTGAACGCCCTGTTTCTGTCGGGCTATATCTGATTGACTCGCACGTACAATTGACTGGACCGTGTCGCATTGCGTGCAAGTAGCGCAACAGCTGCACAAACACTCTAGAATTTTGTGCACCATACAGTATCGGTTCTTCTCTGTACATCATGCAGGGGCCGGCAGGTGCACAGGTAGATCTAGCATCTTGAACAGAAAATCTTCAGCGTCGGCCTGCTTGGTGGAATTGTCAGGTTGCCAACAGGACCAGCATGGAATCGCAGGAGAAAACAGTTGCACCAGCAGTGAACTACTGCTGCATTCAATTTTGCTTTCCTGAACTGTCAAATTATGATGGCTTTTTGCAGCCCACGGCAATTCGACTTGCACTCAAACTCTGGAACGCAGCGCCATTTCACTTGGAATGCCGTAGCGCTGGTGCTTTTAGGACCGCCCGTGCCTTCGATCTCTTCAGACGACCATCCTCGAATTCGGATTGGGTTCGCAGTGTTATCAGCAGGTTTGAGAATCTTAAATTTGAGTTCAACTTGTTCTGGATTTGGTCCATACTCCAATCAACCCCATCGTAGAAAGCCAGTCAGATGCACAGACAGACGGTTAAAGCATTACAGACCTGATATAACCCAAAGCCCAGCCGTTCTGGCTCGAGCCAAAAATGCGTACACAAGATATATTGCGAGCTGGTCTCTGCGGGAGTGTTCACATGTACACAACTTCGGTACCGGTAACGTGGTTGCCATGATGAGCACTGTTGCAATTGTTTTGCCTACTGCTGCTGCTATAGTGCTGATGCTACTTCTTTTACTCTATTACTTATGTTAGTGCTACTTCTACTTCTTCTACTACTACCACTACTACCGGAGTTGCGTTCCGTCTGGATAGATGTCGATCACAGTCAAAGTTGGACTGATCAGCGGCAGGAGTGCCACTTTGAAAGCAGACGTAGAAGAAGAGGTTCGATCCGTATGTCTTCGAGCGCAGACCGCACTTGGTGTCGGGAAAGGGCGACTGGTAGATTCATCCGGAAGCGTTCTGGATGCATTGTCGAGGATCAAGGACACTGAGCTTCAGGATGGTGACTCATTGACCTTTCACATTCGCAGAATTCAGATTCAGGCATCCCGAGGCGGCGGTGCTTTTGCTGCCATTCTTGGCGACGGATCCGTTGTGACGTGGGGTCGTCCTAATCGCGGTGGTGACAGCAGTGCTGTGCAGGATCTGTTGACGAATGTGCATCATATCCAAGCCTCCAATGCCGCGTTTGCTGCAATTCTTGGTGATGGATCTGTCGTCACCTGGGGTGATCCGCGTGCTGGCGGTGACAGTCTTGCTGTGCAGCATCCGTTGAAGAATGTGCAGCAGATTCAATCGTCGAATCGTGCTTTTGCTGCCGTTCTTGAGGATGGATCTATCGTGACCTGGGGTGATCCTGATATGGGGGGTGACAGTAGTACTGTGCAGCACCAGCTCAAATGTATTCAACAGATCCAAGGGACAGGCGGCGCCTTTGCCGCACTTCGTGATGATGGTTCTGTCGTGACCTGGGGTTATTTTGATGCTGGTGGTGACAGCAGCACTGTGCAGGGTCAGCTGAAGAATGTGAAGCAGATCCAAGCTTCTCTCCGTGCTTTTGCTGCGGTTCTATTCGATGGATCTGTCGTAACCTGGGGTCTTGCAGAGTATGGTGGAGACAGTAACTCTGTGCAGCATCTACTGAGACAGGTACAGGGGATCCAGGCATCTAATCGATCTTTTGCAGCCGTTCTTGACGATGGGTGTGTTGTGACCTGGGGTGCGGATGGTGCTGGCGGTGACAGCAGTGCTGTGCAGGATCAGCTGAATAACGTGCGTCAGATCCAGGCCTCTGATCGCGCCTTTGCTGTCATTCTTGGCGACGGATCGGTCTTGACCTGGGGTAACGCAGCCTGCGGTGGTGACAGCAGTTCCGTGCAAGATCAGCTGCTGAATGTACAACAGATCCAAGCCTCTGGTGAAGCCTTTGCTGCCATTCTTGGTGATGGATCGGTAGTGACCTGGGGTAATGCAGTCTGTGGCGGTGACAGTAGTGTTGTGCAGGACCAGCTGAAGAACGTGCAGCATATCCAAGCCAACGAATACGCTTTTGCTGCCATTCTCCGCGACGGATCTGTCGTGACCTGGGGTAGTGCTGACTTCGGCGGTGACAGTAGCACTGTGCAGCCTCAGCTTACGAGTAGCAGCAACGAGCAGGAGCTAGCCGCTATAGCTGCCAAACTAGCTGTTGAAAAGAGTATCCTGGCAGCGAAACAACATGTTGCGTGACTTGAAGGTGGTTGCGCCCGCGCAGTACAAGGTCTACACAACCAGCTAGGATAACCTTGTGTCAAACGGCTAGCGAGAGTCCGGCAGCATGGCTGTATCGGATCGAAAACAGTTGTTGCCCGACATTCCAGGCTTTAGGCTCTATCCTGTAGCTGCTGGGCCCAGCTCTTGCAAAGCCTTGCCGCCATGTGCGAGTGCGAGAGTCGAAACCCTAAACGGGAAGCCCTATAGGCCCTCAAACGTAAGAGTCTAGCGCGTAAAACACTAGACAAGGCTGGATTTCCGTGAGCCCTGCCCTCAGAGTGAAGCTTATCAGGCTTAGGGCTTTTCTGGGTACCCAGAGATCCCAACACCCCTTAATTAAGGAATATACCTTAAACCATAATATTAATGCCCTTGTATAAGTTAAGGTATATTCCCTATTTAAGGGATATTGGGATCTCTGAGTAGGGCTTTGGGACTTTGGGGTCTGAAGGTTGTTTGGGGATGACTGTGCGACCGGGGAATGTTCGGGGGCTTGAAGGAGTAGTCGCAGAGAGCAGTAACCGTTAGAGTCCTATGCTGGTTGAAATATGATATGGTAACTGGTAAAGCCGGTTGTGATACTTTTGGCTTCACGAGATCTAACTTTCAATTTTTTCATGATGCCATGATCCTACAAGTTTGTCGTTGGGCAAGCAAAAAAGTTTCTTAACAGTCGACGGCAGCACGCTTCAGATTTCAGGTGCCATGCTAGATCAAGCTGATGCCTTGAAGCGTACGTCCTCGCTGAGGTTCCTTCGTCTCATGCGCTGGCATCGCGAGTCGCGGGCTGAATATGTCTCGAGGAGAGGCAGCCAAGCGTTGGATGCCAGGTCCTTGTGTTCGAGAGCTGAAGGGAGGGAGGGAGGGCTTTCGTCGCGAGGAGCAAAGACCTAATCAAAGCCCCAACCCGATACCTTCTTGCGGGTAGAACACCAATGAACGGATGCACACTTAATGTCCTTGTTTAAGCACAGCTCTGCCTACCTTTAGGACTTAAGGTGTTGAGGATGTGTTTGTACATATTCACGGGTTTGTAGGCTTCAGCGTAAATCAAGGCTACTATCTCTTCGCATTTCCGAGAGGGGGTGCTGAAATGGAATCCACCAGTCTGTTCTTCTACAGGTCCGAGCTCGACAACTACAAGCGTGTTTATAACGGCAGCAAGGCGCATCTCAGGGTGTTTTTCGCTTTTGCGTGCATGACGTTTGGGGCTTGTGGCGTTTGTAGGGTTTAAAGTCATGTATTTACATCGGTTAGGCCGTTATGCGCGTGGCTGTCTCCCATGATCATATGTTTTCACCGCTAGGCCCACAGTCCTCAGAAGTATGTGGCCAGAGGAGATTGGGTGCTTGGCGTTCTAGTTCGCTGTACTGCAGAACGATGCAACTATGTTGCTCACTCAAGGCAAGTTTAGGACCCTAAACCTTATACTGTTGACCGATTCGGGCTAGGACAGCGCTTAATGTGGAAGTCACGTGCTCTTGAGCTGAGGTAGGCAGCGACTCTTGGAGACCGCAGCGCGCTCCCCACACTCCTCAATTTCGAAAACTCTGCGAGCCAAACATCCAGAGGTTTTCCTGGTGGGGCCAAAGTTGAATCCTGCTGGCGACGCTATCCTAACCTAAACCCACGAGCTATTGCGAGAGCTCCGGAAGGCTATGCGATAGGTCCCTCGCCCGAGGAATCCAAGCATGTCAAATTGTCAAATGAAATCGTTGAAAGGCGGCACCTGCATTGGGGTTCTCAGGAAGGGTTTTAAAAAAAGGCTTTGAGATTCAAGACTGCGGCAGGAGATTTGGTAGTGTAGATCAGGCACTTACAAGAGCTTTGAACCCTTAGCTTTTGTCAGGTCTCTGTTGATGATGCCGAAGGCGACCAGGGCAGTTCAACGCTTCAAAGATGCATGTGCTATCCTGGCTGCTGACACGCAGACTGTATCTTGGGAAGGCAAAGCTCGTGCATCGGTTCATCATGACAAGTAGGACTTCTGAGCGAATGCTGGAAGGGTCCCTCCAGTCCTTCACCCGACGTCGTCTTGAACTTGAAAGAAAGCTCAAGCCACACATGCATTATGGCAAGCCTTCGAGAACATGTAGCAGAGGGCCTGTAAGAAACCCGGAAGCGCTTGGTGTGAAAGCCGAAGGTATTCCCTCCGGAAAGAAGCTCGCCAAGGCTATTGAGGAGCAGCACTTGCGGCAGCAAGGGGCTGTTGAGATTCGTCTGCCAACGCCAACCTAATCTTCCAGCTGTCTTCAGTATATGATAATAGATACGTGTATATACAAATGCATAGACACATTACATGTGTAGGTATATAGATATTTAGAGATAAAGAGGGAGATAGAGATAGATTCAGATTTATACCAACACGCGCACGCCTCGCAATGTTTAAAGATTATGCGCGCCCGCCAACATGTCTTTACTGGTTACTTGTTCGCATATCGTCGTTCTTATCCTTTGGTGGTGCTGTTGCTGGTGGTGGGGCCGGGGGGGCTGCGTCCTTGCTTCTCCGGCTGTAGTTTTCTATCTTCTCACCTGGGAATGCTCGTCATGACATGAGCAATGCAGGTACCCAGCGGCATTGGCTTCAAACCCCAAGTGCAACTGTTTGCATGCTCTAGATATGACAACTCTCCGGCAAGGCGTGCTCGTACCCGATAACAAATCCCACGCTCAACCGCATGCCCGACGACCTGCATAATCTGGCCAGAGATTCAGGCAAGGGCGGTTTATCAACACTGGACCGACATTTTCTTGTGAGAGCTGCCGAAATTGCCAGGAGTTGAAAGCTATCGGCCATGCCCTCAGCCTGGCAGGAGAACCACTTTGAGCGGCTGTTGCCGTGCTTTGCCGAAGTCCAGCAACTGCGACACTACGGGGAACCTCAGCGAACTTGAACTGGATATAGGGTGTGGCAGCGATGCCAATTGTGCATAGAGTGCTATCCTACATGCTCGGAGAGACGTCAACCAGGCAGCACCTGGGGACATATCAATGCATAGCATGGCATAGCCGATCTCGAGTGCTGTAAACCTGAAGCCCCAAGCAATCCCCAAGCCTGGATGGTTGCGGCATGTCTCGGACTCTGTGCTCACGGCCGACGGACGTCGGGGCAGCTTGATGAAGTCCCTTACGTCTCATGGGTCAGCATAAGGGCGAAGCTCAGCACGGGATCTGTTGAATAAACTCCAGGTGACCACCGAATCATCGACAGCCAGGTCGACAGGCCTCGGCTAAGGAACTTTTGGTTTGAGTTTGTTCCTCTTCTGAGGAGGTTTCGAGACGTTCGGACTTGTGAAAGTCGAGGGCATGCGGCCAGGCCACCAGATGTTGTACAGCTGTTTGGCCCAACAAAGTTTTCGTTAATTTTTCAACAAAGCTGCACAGGTTCTCCTACTTGTCAGGAATGCAGAGGAGTTCTCAGGCATGTCTCATCCGCAGGTTGCCCAGTGAGATGCTTGTTGACTTCGACATGTTCGTGGACATCGTGGATGCCTGCCGCCACGAATTTGTCGATCAGCCCGGGCCCAAACTCTTGAAATTCAGCGGTGGTCCTATTATTTGTTACTATATGTGTAACTAGCATTTTTCTCGCTGTTTGCGGGCTGTTACATCCAACTTGCTGATGTTTGTCGTGCAGGGAGAAGAAGAAAGCCGGCTTCACTGATGACGAGCTGGTCCCTGAGCCATGCGCTACGGTTTAGGTTTCACGGTTCAGGAATGTTCAAGGTTGGGGACTGGCCGACGATGCTGAGCTTCAGAGCATTGGCGGACTCGCTGGCCGACTCAGAGCCCAGCTAGGGGCAAGTATTCTCGGCAGCGCCCAGCAGCGTGGCCGAAAATTCCCTTCAATTTGCCATGTGATGGCGGCATTGGGAATCATTGGTAATGTGATCGCTCATGTTGTTGATACTGTTGTACTTGCCCCACTGCTTTCGAAGATCATGGCAGCTTCGTGCCAAGGCTCCAGATGTACGTTGATCAGTTCAACAAGTTTGTGCGCCTGGCAGCTGTCCATCCTGATTCAACAAGTCTATCCAGCTCTACTCGGTTACTTCTAGTCTTCCGGGAGGTTCGGTGCAGCATCCTTCTGGTTAGCCGTTGTAGTTGTCATCAGGGCAGAAGGGTTCATGCTGAAAAAAAGCTGTCAGGGGTTTAAGGTGCCGAGGGGTTGGTGGCTTTACCCATGGCCTCCTGAGGCTGTAGGGGTATACGGTTGGGGGCTGAGGGTGTCAAGGCCTTTTGCCACTCCGCTGTCTCCCAACTTTCAGAGTTTAGGGTTCACTTGCTACGTTGCACCTGTAGTCCTATAACTGCTGTTTATATAAATCCCTGAAAGTCTCACGCCAATTTAAACAAACCAATAGGACGTCAGAAAGTTCGCTAAGAGGTAAAGCCATGAGCAAGATGCCGATAGCCCTGCAAGGCCCTGCATGAGCAAAACACAAAAGAACGCAGAAGAAGAATTGACAACTAAGAGCCCTGTACATGTGGACGCGAAGCCAGAAGCCCTATAAACCGTAACCCCTGAACCCACAGACTTCCCAGAGACTCCAAAACCCCTTACAGTTAAGGAATATACCGTAAATCATAATTTTAGGATCCCTAATATGATTTAAGGATATATAGGTATGTTCCTTAATTATTGGGTTTTGGAGTCTCTGGGAACCTCAAACTCCCCAGCCCTTGTGTGAGAGCCTGGCACTCTGAACCCTAAGAACTCCAAGGCAAACAAGCTTTTCTTACTATAGGGGCTTCAATAATTACCTATACTTGTTTTTTTGGGGGGGTCCTTATTGTAATTATAGTATAATGAATGGGCCCAAAACCCTATTCTAATGATTTAAAACCACCAAAACACTTAGCCCTACCAAGCTCCACGCCCTGCACCTTCGCCAGGACAGAGACGGGAGCGGGTCCATTGAAGGGAAAGAGCTCCTGAAGCTCTTAGAGGCTCTCATAATTCGTAAGGGTTTAGAGAGGAGGCTTCGGGTTTAGGGTTTCAACACCGCTTTTTGCGGTGTTGCTTGGAGGGTTTGGGGTTACAGAGTTCGGGTTTAGCGGTTTGAGATTCATAAGAGTCCTGTGATCTGTGGGGGTGTCGGAGCGGGCTCAGCAGCCTGTAGCAGCATTTGTGAGGATGTTTATCATTCGCTTGGCCATGAGAGTAGTTGGGGCCCCAGAGTTTGGGGGAGTTTCTGAGGCCTTTATTTGGGCTGAGGGTTTGCAGGTGTACGGTTGACACAGTTCGCAGCGCTGCGTGAGTTCAGTCCAACTGCCCCAACAGCTTCAGATCTTACAGGCAAGTGAACAGGAAATCATGTTCGCCATGCTGCCACCACTCACAATTGGATTGGTAAAATCCGCGCTGGGGTGCAGCTGCAACCCAACTTGTTGACGCCACTCCCTGTAAGATGATTTGTCCCAACACCTGCGACAACACCATACATGCGGCCTGGCCTAAACTACGTCTTGAGCTTTTTAATATATCGCGGAAAACCCCATACACAACCAACCCATGGCCTGCCAGGCTTTCAAGTGGGAGCCGAAATCAAAGCAGGACCGCGAGGCATTTAGCAGGGGAGGAGTCAGGAAACTCATCAAGGTACTGTAGGCGCCTTAATAAGTACCTATACTATTTTTTTTTTTTTTTTGGGGGGTCCTTACAGTTATAATCTAATGGGACCCTCTTTCGGCCTTGTTGTGCAGTTGACAGTTGTGAAGATGCGTTGGCTGGTGTGAGCGGACACATCTCCCTCCCTCCCTCTCTCTCTCTCTCTGTGCGCCTGTTCGCTGGTGCGTGTGTTGTGTTGTGTTAGTTGGTTTTGTGTTTTGTTGAGTTGTGTTGTGTTGCGCTTTGTTGTGCTGGGTGGTGTTGGGTGGTATGTTTGTGCCATATGTATGTATTGCGTGCGTGTGTGTGTGTGTGAGGTGTGTGTGTGTGTGATTGTGATTGTGATGCGATGTTTTACTCGGGCTTTCATGAAGATTCAAAGATCAGCTCGAGCACGTGTACCGACGATGTCCATTGTTGAAGATTGCGTTCGATTCTGTGTCCCATCGTGAAGCATGCTTCAACCTCTGGGCCCTTAAACTTGAGCCCAGCTCGCAGCTGGATTTGGCCTTCGCCGTGATCCTCATATCACAAGAAATCACAAGGATCCTACCATTTGGGGTCGACTTTCAGGTCCCTGATTTTCCCACTTCCTTGGTGGAGCGATTGGGTTCAGTTTTGAAAAGCCGCTCTTCTTTGGCATCGAGCCGGCGAAGGGTTCACCAAGGGCTCATGGTTTAAGTCAATGGAGCTGCTTCGTGGTTTGGGTGTAGGCTGTCGCCAGGCGAAATGCTTGTACCGACAATAGTGACACCTGAACCCTTAGCCCCAAACCAACAGACAAACCCTTCTAAACTTCAGCTTCCATGGACCCGAAATCCGAAAGCCTACACGGTGAACCTCTCTTCTCCGAAAGGTTAAACCATAAACACTTAACTGTGAAGCTCTATGCCCTAAGCCCTACACCCGAAACCGTAGAGCCCGAAGCCCGTAAAGTGGCCCTTGCTGCACCTAAACCCTACATACTACACCCCAACCCCCAAACCCTACACACCAAACCCGAAACCCTGAGCCTTTTTGCAGTTGAATGGCTCCGGGCCGACCACGACCAGACCAACGTCGTACTGACCTTAAGGACCCCCGGAGTTCTTTAGCGGAGTCGGGTGTTTTGTTGCTGCTGCTGTTGATGCTGTTGCTGCTGTTGTGGGGTGTAGTTTCTATTTCGGTGTTGAGGAGCGTTGTCGGATTGGAAGTCTTTGTTGAGAACCGTCAATGAAATCGATGCCTGACTATGACGTAGAGTACAGGCGGAACGTCATCGTTCCCTCAACTCTCCGTTCAACTCATATCTCCGTAGACTACTGGAAGACCTAGGAAGCTCCACCTCCTACGTCTTCAACCTCCCTCACTCGACATACTTCGACACGACAGGATGCTGGGAATGCTGTGCATTGATGAAGCTCGACTCGAAAACTCAAATGATCACTTTCTGGGGTTTGGGCTTTAGAATGGCTTTGAGTTGAGAGTTCAGGGCTTAGGATCTTCGATATCTGAGGGGGCCCAGATGGGCCTGAGGTTCACGGCTTAGGGCTCTTCGCGGAAGTCTCTGCTATGCCAGGGCCGCGGCGGCAGAAGGTGATGACTTCCTCGAACTTCGGGGCCTCACTGGAACTTTGCAGGCTCTTGGGGTCTTTTGGAGAGGGCTTTTGGGGGAGATGGAGCTCTGCAGCCTTGGGATGTAAGCCTCAAGTGGCTTTGGAAACTGAAGGCCTGAAAGCCTGTTGTCTCCTCGAGCAGACCCTGGCGCAATCCAGCTGGCTATTGAGTATTGGCGATTGCCCAGGGCTTTGGGCGAATTATATTTTGGGAACCCTAATTAAGACATACTCTTACCACTCTTACCAAAGTCTGCAGGGCGCTGGACCACTTGCTCAAAGGCTTTGACGAGCCTTTTAGGGCCACAGTCCGATTCGGAAAGCACTTTGTGGCCTGGATGGTGGCTGTGCCGTCTTTGCAGCGGGGCAAAGCTCTGTTTGCCCATCAGCCAAGCACTCGCAGGTACTTCCACCTTCCCCTTCTAGTACCTTTTCATTTTTGTACAATTTGAAGGTCCACCTGGTCGTCAATCACGTCCTTGACCTTGCCTCGCGCGGGCCCCACCAGAATGCCGGAGATCCTGCAGAGCAAGACGAGCTTCTGCCAACATCTGAGCTTCAGAAACATAGTCTCACACTCGTTGAGCTCTGCGGACGTTGAAGCTCTCTGCAACTCAGCAGCCACTGCTGCATGGCTCAAAGCGGCCACTAAGCGACCGCGATTTTTTGTTTTGGCAGCCGAAGCCGTGCACCAAGGTCTGCATATCAATTCTTAGACAACTAAAATACCAAATCCCCGAGACATGTAAGTATAGCAATCCCCAAGCCATATGATATTTCAGAACATAATATAGCGAAACTGGAACCCCCAAAAAATGGGATCCTGGATATGATAATCTCGAAAGACATCCCCAGCTTTTCGTACCCTCCCCCCCCCCTTCCCCCACCCTCCGTCCTACGCTGTGACCTTGCAGTCGACTTGGCCGATGCGATCCCAGAACACTACCTGCAAATCAGTGCATTATCAGAGTGTTATCAGGTTTAGGAGCCGTGATAGTGAGAATGGAGCTTGAGGGTACAGTGTTAAGAAACGAACGGCTCGGCTTTCTGACTTTAAGATGCCCTTTTGGAGTATCGATGCGTTTCTTTTCTGGGCCTTTTTCCTCCTGCATTGTCCCCACGCAGCTAGAATCCCTGGACGGAGGTTCCAGGTTTGGGGCTGAGTTGGGGGCCCTGAGACTGGACCCAAGGTCGATGACGGTTCACACGAGTTGGGGGTGTGGAGCTTGTCTGGATTCTGGATGTTCGGGGCCACTACAGCATTCGCATATTGGCAAGCGTCTCGAGCGATTGTCATGGACAGAGTCAGACCCGTACATCTCCGATCCAAGCTCCAATTCGTCCTCGAAGCCAAGATTCGCTCTAACAGGACGCGGCGACTGATTCCATCAGACACCATTCATTCGAAGCCTTCAACCCAACAAAGCCTTGCCGTCTTCGCGAACGGCTGCGAAGCCCTCGCTGCTGCCCTCGATCACCTGGATGTTCGCAAGATCCTCACGAGACAGAGTGGAGTTCGGGCTTTCATCGCGGCGGAATCCGCACATCATGTCATATCATCTCATACTCATGACAGATCAGAGCATAGCAACACATAGCATTCGACACCCTCTCACATCATACCTCATCAGGTCATAGCATGTAACATCATCTCGTATCATACCATATCATGGCATATCATCGCATATCATACTCATATGATAACATATACCAATATCATCGTACAGTATCAGGTCATGCCATATCATATCGTACCATGCCACATTTATGTCATGCCAATTCATATCACAACATAGTGTACGAAATCAAGCCACAACGCACCACACCCACATCATGACATGACATATTGTCACATCGTATCAGATCATGTCCGCACCATATCATGCCACAGTGAAGGCGCCCTGACTGGTCCTTGATGCTGGCACTACTGCCGCCGGCTCCATAGTTGCCTCACGTAAGGGGGCATGCGACGCAGCCGGTGCTGCAGCTCAGTGAACACAAGCGAATCGTGGCAGGGCCAGCAGAAGAGTTGAGCTTCGATGGGCTTCGTTGCTAGAGCCTTACCAGGAGTCGTGGCTTTTGCTTCCGCCGAGTGGCGATCTCCCCAGCTCACAACGCTTCCATCTGACTTCAGTGCTGCGAACGCCGCGAAGGAGCCGGCCACATAGCGGACGTCCTGCGTCGGAGATCTCAAGCAGCTTGCAGAAGCAATGTGGTGACAATTGACGACGACATGCCCTGAGACTGCTCGGGAGACACTCTCTCTCTCTCTCTGTTTCTCTCTCTCCCTCCCAAGCCATTCAGAGTGCTGAAGATTCACCAGCCCGAGAACCCAACCCTTTGGCAGCTGCGGCATTCCTGTGTCGGTACCGCCTCCAGCACCAACACCCTGTTCTTCCACAGCAAAAGACCCCCTTCCCCACCAAAGCAACGGTAGCAGCAGCACGCATCTGCAAGCGGCATCGAGTTCCTAATTCGAACACTCTTCCACCTACCCGGCGCAAGCTTCAAACCGGAGTGGCCTGCAGTAAATCTTTGGTCTGGCCCTGTGCAGCCAGGTGCTGACCCCAGCCTGTCACCTTGGGCGGCTTCCAGCTCATTGCGGGTTAGGGTTTAAAGATGGTTTAGGGTTGTTTTTACTCGCCCCTTTGCCTCCCAGGTTTAGGGTGCAGGTCTAGACTTCGGCTTTCCTTTGATACCCCGGCAGGAAGATGGGCTCTTCCACAATCATCGGCGCTGGTCAGCTGAAAACGTCTCCCCGACGTGTTTTCATGAGTTGTAGTCTGCTTTCCAATGGGAACTACTGACTAGACTGACTAGACTTGACTAGACACACACACACACACTTTCTTGTACTCTGCACCAACGCAGCCCTATACAACAAGTTCCTGGCCAAAGGACCGCTTCCTAATTTTGTGGTGTCTTGGCGGCATACGGACGAAGCTTCCCTACCATTTCAGCCTGCATGCCCACAGGCGCACCGTAGGTCGGTCCTAACATGCACTGGCAAGGGTGGCAATTCCACTTCGTGATGAAGACCCTGCAGTCCATAAGCAGCGACCCTCATCATGTGAAATAATTAGCTGGCGGCATCACATAAGAAGCCTAAAAACCACTCAGCACACAAGAATATACATGGAATGCGCTAGCGCACCCTGGCCATTTCTTGCTTATGGCTGTGCTTTGTGTGACTGAACACCATCTGTGGCACAGTTGTCGTCTTCGGCATGCAGGGTATGATTAAACTACTGCAGTCATGCAATGTTGCATTAGCCAGCAGCTGTAGGATCATTTGCGCGCACATCTAATCTTAACATGGCACCTACGCTTGAGATTGGGTGATGTCTTTTCTTCCCGAAGCTGGAAGAGCCCGAGGATGCACAGTAGAAGTCAACCATGCAAACGGGGCTTTGGAGTAGCTGATGCCCCAATGCGGATGTGTAGCTTGTGGCCATAAAAATGACCAAGAGCAACATGTAATTAGTCTTTACACCTTTGAAACATGGCAATAAGCCGTTTGAAACATGGCAATAAGCCTTCCTCCTTTGATGCTTCGCTTCAAACCATGCCACCACTAGTCCCGATATATACCCCCTATATAAAAGCATCAAAAAAGGAATCAACTTTGCGGGCGCATTCGACCATCCTTTTCTTGCTTCAGCTGGAGGTGCTTTGAAAACATTAAGCCGACAGATTGCCGCCTCCAGGCGAAGCAAGGGATTCAGCTGAGCAGTGATACTAGTTACTAGTTCCGAACGTCTGGTTCATGAGCAACAAATGCAACAAACAAAGAAACAAAGGTGCAAACTCCAATTGTTCATGGCTCGCACTGCATCCGCTTGGTCTTGCTGCTTGAAATTTGATAAGGCAGGGCTGACTCAAGATCGCCGCCTGACTATAAGGATGTGCGAGAAAGACATCCAAAGAACCTTGCTATTTCGGAAGTGCTCTTCCACTGGAACCCAAGACAAACTACCAACTCTTGGCCTTGTGTATAGAAGCTATACTCCACTTCTACACAGCTGCGAAGTTTATTGAATAAGAACCAACACCAACACACATGCACAAAGTCCAAGCAATGATGTGCTTGTGGGTCAAAGCTCATCAGAAGCACGTGGTCCCTGTATTTGTCCATCCATAGCTGCACACGCATGTTGTGCCATCGCAGGTGTCGTGTGTGTAGGCGGAGTTGAGACAAGCTGCCCGGCAGGAAGCAGTTCCTCCTTGGCAATACCCGTAATAGTCGTAGTAGCCCCGGGTACACCAGCAAATTCCTCTGTCGCACCAACTGGACATGCCGTACGATGTCGAGCAAAGGAAGTGGCAATCGCCAGTGGACTTGCTTGTTGATGCACTTGAGTTGCTGTTCTTCGCGAGAAATCCTGTTTCGTTGCGGAAGCTAGCCCGCTGTGATGCGTTGGAAGCCCCTTAGCCCGGCTTTCGCATAACATTCGCAACAGACTGCGGAAAATTTTTAAGTGGAATGCTGCCGGCTTCACCGGCCCGTCTTATGCATGTGGATTGTCCGTGTAGAAACGTTCTGGTCTTGCTGCTCTTTTTGCACGGCCCTCATCCTATAAAAAGGTTCGGTGTTCGTGACAGGAATTTTGCTGCTAGTAAATAAGCGAGGCGTCAACAAACATTCCCAACATTTCCAAAGAAAAGCAAAGCATCACTCGCCACTTCCTGTCTGGGCAAGCACCTGGATACCGAACAGCGCACGCAAGAAGAGGAAGGCCATCGCAAGCAATGCAATTTAGGGCGGCTTCTTCGAACTCGAGGCCCAGGTCAAAAATGCTGCGCGAATCTGCACATGACGTGCTGCCTGTTCTGTAATATTGAGTTCTCCTTGCGGGGATTCTCAGGATAGGTTTGACTGGTAGTTGTGTGTCATTACAGGGTATAGGTGAGGGCCCATGTTAAGGGGCCCATGCTTCTGGACCCTCTAGCCCGGGGGTTTGGGGGAAGTCTTTAGGTTGGGCACTTTGCTTCCCGAAGCTGTAAGAGGCCCGAGGACCCACAGTAGAAGTCAACCATGCGCACGGGGCTATGGAGTAGCTGATGCCCGGAGCCACTAACCTCCACAGAATCCTTCTGAATGGAGTTTTCCTGGATCCTCTGATGGGGCTCAGGGGCCGTGCCGTCCGCCATCAAGGCAGCGAAGCCTCTGCCGCAAGAGAAGAGCCGTCGGACGGAGCCCTTCTTGAGCTCCTCCTCGAGTTGAGGAGCTTAGGAGTTTAGGGCTCTAAAGGCTGCTGGGGCGTCTAGCAAGGCGAAGAGGCAGTCGAGCCTATTTTGGAGCTCAGGGGATGGTGATTTCGCGGCCCCTGCTCTCCAGCTCCCCGATGCCTGGCTTTCCTCATCGTGGACTTTGCCTCCCCGATCCTCATCCCCCCAGGAAAAGACCTGGCAAAGGGCCAAAAAAGCAGAGGCCACTGTTGCGAGCTTGTCTGGCAAGCAGTAACACCGCTCGGACTGCTCGTAGCACACTGGAGACTTCCTGTGTGGGTGGCTCTGTGTGAAGAGTGCTACGACATCGACACCAAAGGAATCCAAAAGCGTCTTGCGAGCTGCGCCTTTCCGTCTGCAAGAAGGGCAGCGAAGGCCTTGCTGCTGCCGAGCACCTCTCCAGTCCCGGTATTTCCAAACCGAACGTCCGGGGCTTTGTTTAAGGTTGTGGCTTCTGGCTTAGGGCCGCAGGGTTCCCGGGCTTAGGGCTTAAAGTTATGGTTCTCTTGGAGGCTGAGCCTTAAGAAATGATCTCTAATGGATGAACCAATCAAGATAATTAAGTAACGGCAACTAACTAATTCGCGAATTCAGGTTGGACACCAGTCAAACAACGGTCCCCGACCCGCCTCACGGGCATTGCTCGGCGTGTCCTGAGGATGCAGTGGGTGCGTCAGAACAGCCAATGGATCTGAAACTTAGGCGAACAGCCAGGTTCGTAACTTGCTGTAGTTTCGGAGCAACAGTCTAGGATGAAGGGATTAATGACTCACGGAGTTGTGCCCTTTTTTCTGGATGGGTCACCGAGCCCCGAATTCCGAAGACAGACTAAGTCTTCAGCCACCACGCAAACTGAAACCCAAAACCTAAACCCTGCAATCCCTGAACCCCAGCGCACCTGAAAACCTCATTCCCTAAACCCCTAACATCCCTAACCTCAAAAGCCATCCAAAGCCCTAACCCCTGATGTCTTCTGTGGTTCTATGTAATCCCCACAGCTGTGAAACCCACACCCCCAATGGCCCAAACTACGCCCCAAGCCTCAAAGGCCCTAAACCCTAAACCCACTGCCCCCCGGCCTTCAGCTCACCCCCGTGCGCGGCGCTTCCCCAGGCGATGAGAGAGCCATCCGAACGAAGAGCAGCGAAGGCCTCGAAAGGCCCGGCCGACTCAAACTGAGCACGTGGTTTTGGGCCCGTAGATGTTCCAGAGCGATATAAAAACTCCTCAGCCTTGCCATAAGCCCGAAACCCCTAATCACAACCCACGTTGGGGCGACAACTGAACGCCGAGGAAGCCCTTGGCGCTGTGCCAAGGTACGGCGTCACTGGCCGCAATCTCGCTAACGTTCTTGAGCTGATCCTGTGTCGGTCAGGGCTGATTTGGGATCACGGTGCAAGGATCGTGGGGGGCACACAGTGACCCTTGAATGCGGTAGTAGGTCAGCTCTACTGCAAGCTCCGAAACGACTCGTGAGCTCGAGATCTGGGCGCGAGGGCTTCGGTTTTGCGGGTTAAGTCTCAACTCCGGGCAGGCAGGAGCTTCGTGAAATCACTGACCGTCGGAAAGCATGACCGACAGTGCGATGGAAGCCAAGCTGGTAACTAGTAACTGCAGCAGTGCCAAGTCTCCTCCAACAGCTTCAATCTCCATAACAAACCAAATCCTGCAACCTTGATCCGAAACCCATACAGACCAAGGAGCCTCAGAGGCGCTTGGCAGAAGCGTAGCAACACAAGGAACAGTAGAGTTTCAAGAAGAAGTACGCAAACAACGAAACGGGGCAAGAGACAAGTAGAGACTGCAACTACCACCCAAACCCTGAACCGTAAAAATGAAGACAGGCACCTTCACCGACGTGCAATCGCCACCCATAGTAGGGTTGCCCCACGCCACGACGCTTCCGTCTTCCCCTGGAGTACAGGTGCAAAGATAGTTTCCAACAAGGTGCTTCTGTTTGTGGTGAGGGGCTGGGCCGTGTGTCTAAAGGCGACTGTCTAAAGCCCACGGCCTGAGCACGAATGAAGAGCCTGCACAGCATCATGGGGTTCTTGGCTTTCGAGATTTCAATTTCAAGCCTATCGAAGCTCAACAAGAGTGGCGTTCTTGTCAACATTTTGTTACCAAGCCCTCAGTACACCGAACAGCGCTCGAATCCTCACTTGTTCGATGTGTTGTTTTGGTTCCTTTGCATCGCTTTGACACGCACCGCGCTGCACGTAGGGCTCACGGCAGACACTTTCGGCACATTCCCACCACTAGTGACTAGTGGTTTTCGTGCCCACTGTCCGACAGAGTGGTCGTCATGAGTGTCCGGAAATCCAGCGCAATCAAATTCACAGTATGAACATTGTGATGATTATCTGTTTGCCAATGTTATCCTGTATTGTACACACACACAGATTCATAGGCAGAGCTACAGACAGAAAAAGACCGAAGTGCGTGAAGTGTGCACGTTCTTTCCGTTTGGAAGAATTCCAAGGTCCGGGCGGATGGCTGCAAAGGAGTGCAAGCTGCCGACGATGTGCTTCACCTGCGCTGCCGGGGGGTCTAGATTTAATGGGATTTGCCCCGTGAATGCTTTGCTAGAAGAAGGAAATGATTGAACACGGTGTGGTGGACTCAAATGTCCCCACTTCACCCTTCACTCTCACAATGTTCTGCGCTCTCTATCACCCGTTCAATTCACCGACTCAGGCATCTGCCATAAGCAGTTTGTATGGTCTCAGGAACGGAAGCAAGGTTTGGGGTTTCGGGGCTTACCGGCTTCAAGGTCTTTGAGATCAGCGAAGGTTTTGCGAACATGTGCATACTCGGGGCATTTGAGCAGGTCAATCTTCGTTTTCGAAACCATTGACACAGGCCCAGGGAGGTGGAACACAACCTCCGTTTTGCTTAACCTGCTGTCGTCCGAAGAAACTTAGTTTTATCCAGCCGAAAGACCTCTACGTTGGTGTAGGTATGGAATATGCTAGCTGGCTATCCTAGCTAGGTAGCCAGCTAGGCAGGTAGGTTTGCAATGCAATGCAAGCGTGAATGGATGTATTTAGGTGTACCCCTTTATGCATATAAACAAATCGATCGATTTACATTATATACAGATATGTATGTATCCATGTATGTGGATAGTTGTCAAAATTAGGGTCCCTTTTTGGGTACCCTAAATATTAGGTGCCGTATTACATCAACGACCCAAAAAGGGACCATCATTCTGACAACCACCCATGTATATTTCTACCTATCTCTAAATTATACATCCGTAGAAAAGTGGCCTGCGCGAGCTCCTCCTCCACGCCGCTGCTGTCTCCTCCGAAGTTTGCCTCATCTGTTGGTGCTCAGCCGATTATATGCAATTTTCACTATCCCTGTAAGTCCAATGAAGTTGAAATAGTAATCGTCGTCATCGTCGTCGTGTGGTGTGGTTGCCCATTGGTGCGGGCTGGCTGCCCGCAGCAGTATGGAAGCACTCGGTTGGTGCGGGCTGCCTGCCCGCAGCAGCATGGAAGCACTCGTTCGGTGCAGGTTGGCCTGCAGCAGCGTGGAAACACTGGGTTGGTGAACAGCATGGAAGCACTCGTTCGGTGCAGGCTGGCTGCCTGCAGCAGTGTCGAAACACTCGGTTGGTGTGGACTGGCTGCCCGCAGCAGCATGCAAGCACTATGGCAGCCCGCAGCAGCAGGGAAGAACTCGTTCGGTGCAGGCTGCGCAGCAGCGTGGAAACATCGCATAGAAGCATAGAAGCACTCGGTTGGTGCGGGTTGTTGGCTGCCCGCAGCAGCACGGAAGCACTCGGTTGGTGTGGGCTGGCTGCCCGCAGCAGCACGGAAGCACTCGAGTTGGTGCGGCCCGCAGCAGCATGGAAGCACTCGGTTGGTGCTGCAGCACGGAAGCACTCGGTTTGTGTGGGTTGGCTGCCCGCGCAGCATGAAGCACTCGAGTTGATGCGGGCTGGCCGCCCGCAGCAGCATGGAAGCACTCCGTTGATGCGGGCTGGCAGCCGGCAGCAGCATGGAAGCACTCGGGTCGTGTGGGCTGGCTGCCCGCAGCAGCATGGAAGCACTCGGTTGGTGTGGGCTGGCTGACTGCAGCAGCATGGAAGCACTCGGTTGGTGCGGGCTGGTTGCCCGCAGCAGCAACATGGAAGCACTCGGTTTGTGCGGGCTGGCAGCCCGCAGCAGCATGGAAGCACTCGGTTGGTGCGCGCAACAGCATGGAAGCACTCGGTTGGTGCGGGCTGCCTGCCCGCAGCAGCATGGAAGCACTCGGTTGGTGCGGGCTGGCTGCCCGCAGCAGCATGGAAGCACTCGATTGGTGCGGGCTGCCTGCC
>BGNK01006930.1:0-22153 GCA_003297005.1 Symbiodinium sp. clade A Y106 | reverse complement strand
CCCTGAAGGGAATACGTTTTTTATAACCACTTAAGTATATGTTACATGCACATTAGATATGGGATACATATGGTTTAGTAAACCATGCAACCACTAAGCAACACCCCAAACATTCAAGTGCGTCAATTGCATAATGGTCCAGTAGGCCGCCTAACATTTGCAACTTACGCGCCTCGCAGTTCCAGGATGCGTGCATGCCACACCAGTATGGCCTCAGCACCCGCACTGGAACGGAAGCTGTCAGCCGTCTACTCCGCGCTGCCACCGAAACGTGCCCGCGCGCCACCATCCTCTCAGTTGATGCTGTCGGCGCGTTTGACCACGTTTCGCGTGGCGCGATGCTTGGAGCGCTGCTTGCCCGACGCGAGCTCCACTCGCTCCTCCCCTTCGCTCGGCAGTTCTACTCCTCTCCGAGCGTCTACACGTGGTGCGATGACGATGGGTGCCCGCACGAGGTGATCCAGGGCGAAGGAGGCGAGCAAGGCGACCCCCTGATGCCCGCCTTCTACGCATTAGNGTCTACACGTGGTGCGATGACGATGGGTGCCCGCACGAGGTGATCCAGGGCGAAGGAGGCGAGCAAGGCGACCCCCTGATGCCCGCCTTCTACGCATTAGCGCAACATGACGCGCTCTGCGACTTGCAGGGTCAGCTTCGCGATGGTGAGGCTGTGTTCGCCTTCCTCGACGACGTGTACATCGTCGCCCTGCCTGAAAGGACTCGTGCCCTCTACGATNTCTGCGACTTGCAGGGTCAGCTTCGCGATGGTGAGGCTGTGTTCGCCTTCCTCGACGACGTGTACATCGTCGCCCTGCCTGAAAGGACTCGTGCCCTCTACGATGCCCTCAGCAACGCCTTATGGGACCGTGCACGAATCCGCCTCCACGAAGGCAAGACTCGCATCTGGAACGCTGCTGGGGAGGAGCCGCCTGCAGTCGCCGACCTCGGANTACGATGCCCTCAGCAACGCCTTATGGGACCGTGCACGAATCCGCCTCCACGAAGGCAAGACTCGCATCTGGAACGCTGCTGGGGAGGAGCCGCCTGCAGTCGCCGACCTCGGAGGTGATGCCCGCGAGCCCGTCTGGGTTGGAGACTGGTCCCTCCCGCCCGAGCGCCAGGGCCTCACCGTGCTGGGCTCTCCTCTCGGCCACGACGCTTTCGTTGCCCATCACCTCCAGAGCAAGCGCGCGGAGCATGACCGCTTGTTGCAGCGCATCCCTCACCTTGATGACTTGCANGGCCTCACCGTGCTGGGCTCTCCTCTCGGCCACGACGCTTTCGTTGCCCATCACCTCCAGAGCAAGCGCGCGGAGCATGACCGCTTGTTGCAGCGCATCCCTCACCTTGATGACTTGCAAGCCGCGTGGTTGCTGCTCCAGTCTTGCGCAGCCCCCCGAGCTAACTACCTGCTGCGCATACTGCCCCCGCACTTGACAGCTGCCTACGCAACAGCCCATGACTCGGCCATCGCGCAGTGCNNNNCACCCCCTGCACTGTCCGGGCAGCCCAACTCCCCCAAAGGTTCGGTGGGCTGGGCCTGCGCTGTGCCAGCTCCGACCGCCACGCAGCTCACTGGGCGTCTTGGTGCGACACCCTCCCTGTCGTCCAGGCTCGCGCGCCCGCCGCTGCAGAGCGCCTCCTCCGCGCGCTGCGCGGCGAGGGCGTCTTGCCCTGTGCCACTGCTGCGATCCTCGCGCGGCAACACCTGTGTGACTGTGGCTTTGACGCCCCGGAGTGGTCTGCGAGCCCCGCACCCCGTCCCGANGTCGCAGCCCAGCGCGCCTTTGCTGCCTCTCTCCTTGAGCTCCCGCCCGCTGCCGAGCTCGGAGAAGGCCCAGAGCCCGAGCTGCACGAACTCCTCGCCGAGGCGCGCTGGGATGCAGCATAGCGGGCTGTGTCCTACAACAGCTGCGCTGGGCGCTGCAATGTAGGGCGCGTCGGCACAGGGACCCTCATCGCGAACTTACCTCTGGTTAAAAANAAAAAAAAAAAAAAAAAAAAAAAAAAAAAAAAAAAAGTAAGTACCCCGTTGCCAATAATTTGCCAGCGATTGCTCCCTCCAAGTGCGCAGCGAGTTCTCACTGTAAGACGTTCCGAACAGTGTTGTTCCGGAAGCGACAAATTTCATGCCATGGGTCTTCCCATGAAGTGTCTCCAGGCGTTAAAGGCCACGAGCTTGACATCAGCTGCAACTGTGTTTTACATCAATACCTCGAGCATGGTTTGGAAACTTTTTTTGCAAAACCTCCACATTGGAGACGCGGCTGATACAAGAATGGGGCATTCCGAAGAACTTGGGTAAACATCGAGTGTGAAAGGCGCAATTTTGGAGGGGATGTTTTGTTTAGTCTAGTCAAGCTAATCTGCGACGCAGCGAAACGTCAGAAGCCGTTGCGTTGATTCCAAAAGAATCGCGATTGTATAAGCTCTCTCGTTTGAGTCCTTCAACAAACCGACCCAGGGGCAAACGGCGACGCAAACGGCTGTGCTTGCGCCGGGAGCTTTTGCGCAACTTGCGTTTTTTTCGAATCGCCTGTCGGCAACAGCTGTTCCAGCCAACTGTTACTATTTCCACGGACAGACGTTTTGACTTCAGGGACTTCAGGGGTCCTTTGTTCTCGAGCTGGAGATTGTATGATATTCTAGCCATGCGCCGGTCAAGCAATGCCAACATGTCGTCATTCATCCAGGGCCGCTTTGCTTCGCTTGAACATTTATTTGGCCGCCACGTGCGCAACAATCGTTTGCAGATAGCAGGCCATGCTGCTTGTTTGGAACGAATCCTCAGCAAGTGCTGCAAACCTGCTAGTCAACTGTGCGTCACTCGTCAACGCAAAGGGGTTGAACACTTTAGCAAATGTTCGCATACTTCCTTTGAACACTTTTAAGATCAGCCTCGCAATCACAAGGAAATGATGACGTGCCAATGGCACGTCCATCCACGAATACAGCTTGCAAACCAATCATGTTGCACCAACCAAAAATTGTCCAGAATTTTCAGCAGTAATTTTACTCGACCGTTGGGCACAAGAATTGTCATACGTGATCTGTTTGTTTACCGGTGCAGGGAGATTGTCTGACGATCAAATTAATCGACAAAATTCGCCGAAGTTTCGCCAGAGCATTAACAGCATCATCGAATCAGGATCAAACTTTCCCCAAACATGTTTGGCAATGAGCGGGTTTGAGTTTAGACTGGCATGGAGGCGAGCATTGCAATCTCCGACGACGAGCAACGGGCCATGACAAGAACGTGATAGCAGCCGTTGCGCCGCCTGTTGAAAGAATGCTTGGCATCGCGTGGGTTGCCACTGTGTGGTGCGTAAACACTGCAAAACCTAGCCTGTCTCCAGACGCCATGCGGGAAGACTATGGAAGACTGTTGGCATAAACTGATGATATCTTTGCGGAAAGCAGTCGTAGAAGGTTCCTCTGCCGCAACGCCCGACATGTGAAGCGCAATAGAATAGAATCAATCAAGAAGATACTGTATCATTGGGCACTGGCATTTGTACACAACGAACTCGTTGCTAATTACTGTATATTGTGGCTCAAGATTTCCGCGGTCTCCGCGACAACGCAAGTGGTGGCCAGCCATGGATTTGGTGTCCTGGGTGCAAGTAGATGCATGTAGACATGCATCAAAACATGGCGTTATGACCAGCATGTATAGGGATATTTTGTGCAAACAAATATGCGATAGAAGCCATTTTTCGACCCATGTTTGCCGTTGCTACGGAATTCCCATTGCAGTGGCTGATTCGATCTCGATAATCGCACACGACGAAAGTTGCTTTCATGCTGCCAAATTCATGCAGCCGACTGAGGCTACTCCACCATTGTGTTTGGTCGTCTGCACACACAACGAACAACGACCCACCAATAAAAACATGCCGTGTGTAATTTGCATGCGCGGGAGCGGCACGCATGGCCTTGCGGTCGTGTGTGAGGTGAACTTCGCCGCCACGGATGTGGAAGAAGCTTTGCGTTTGTCGTTTGGAGGCAGGTGCACGTGGAAGAGTCAATGCAGTTTCTCCGCTACACCGATTGCACTGTTACGCAGTCTGCAGGAAATGAAGTTCTAGGGGCACCCAGCCCAGTGCCGGTCGCGCCGGCCAGACGCCGAGCCTGCATGTCGTGTCAGCCGTGTCGGGCGATTTCTGAACCAACTTGGACCCCCGATGACCTTCGATCAAACCGCATTCGCGTTCAAGTTGAAGCAAGGCATGTGCCCCACGGCAGTGCGAGATGGAAAAAGTCATGTGCCCTGAATTGCCGAGGCTCTCCGATGCACCATGCTACTGAGCAGTTTGTTCTTCAGCGTTTTCTTGGCAGCGCCGTGACCGCACGTGAAAGCGTGGTTTATTTGCAAGGTTGTTTCACTGTGATGCGGCTAAGGTCATTCTGTTGCGGATGAGCCGCTTTGTCGCGAGCGTGAGAGAGGCGAGCCATTGATCCGTCACGCGCATTTCTGCAGTCGTACAGGTGCACGGTACTGTTGTCGTACCGTCCCCTACCAGACAACTTTTGCAGGTGGCAGCTGCCTGTATCGAGGCTCGCTTGGTGAAGGCGCGATTTGCTTGTTGTTTCGTTTGTCGGCGTGCAGCAGTGTGAAACTAATATACAGACATTGCATAATTTCGTTTTGTTCCGCACAGAACCTTGCTTCATGATATGAGGCAACAGAGGCACTGTCATTGATCCCGGTGATCGCCATACTGATGCTGCTTGGCCCAAGCGCGAGCATGCGCGAGCAGTACATGAGGAACTGGGCCTCAGCGAAACCACTGACTGTGCTTCCGCCGGTAGCCACCATACTAAGGATTGGGACGCGGTGGCCTGGCAAGCCTGTGGCCGTAATTATGCTGGTGGAGTATACAAATTCACTATGGTGGTTTCCTTGTGTACGATAGACACAGTTTTGTTGCATTGCCGAGGCTTCGTGCGGTGCAGTTGGCCGGAAATGCCTTGGGCGCACCGCCCATGTGGGCACAGCTGTGCATGTGACTTGGAATAATTTCTCGCGCTGCTTCATGAGCCGCTGCATGGCATGCCAATACGCGGTCACAGTCTGATTTGCTGCATGCAATCAGGTATGGTGCGACCCTCGCCTGCTTTGTTCGATTCATCGCGGACGTTTCGTCAGTCCGACATAGTGACTCCGAAGTTCAGGCAGGCTAATTACCGTTGAGCAATGTGCACCAAATGCATCGCAAGATGATTCCCTGAATTTCTTCAGCTTCATGTTGAGGCTTGTTCGTTTTGAACCCATTGCACCGTATCTTGGCAGGACACCATCACGACTGCAATGGTTGGTGTGCGCCACACTGCCACTGCATTTCTGTTCCTGTGCTGTGGCGCCATCGTGTTGAGCACCGTCACCATGCAGGCCAACGTGCATGTGTTTTATTGAACAGCCTGGCATGGGCAGGAGGAGCATGTACAAAATGATCCCACATGTACCCTGTGTGGCCCGGGAATGAAGGAGCGCAACTATATATTACCATTTTTTTGTTACAAATGAGCCTTGCTATTTTCATTATGGTTTTCATTATTCCTATTATTACCAGGTAGTGGTTGTGCTAGTATTATTGTGGTCGGCATTATTGTTATAAGCTATAATTACTCTTCGTACGATTACTATTATTGTAACCACAAATCACTATTGTTGTTGTTGTTTCTTTTGTTATTGTTAATATGACGGCTATTGTTTTGTATTTCTCTCGTTTGCCATTGTGATTTTTTGCTTTATCAGTACTAGTATTACAATATTAGACACTTTGTTGTGTTAAAAGACCCATACAGCCCTTGTCCTTGCAAGAGCACCAGGCGACCGGCATCAGTGAGCCACTGGGACCATCCATGCACTGCGCCTTGGTGGCGTCCTCTCACTGTTTTTCAGAGGTCTTGTGATTTTTCAGAATTCGGTCTTAGCAAGAGCCAACAGAAAGCACGGGTGTGAACCGAATTGTGTTCTGCTCACTCTCGCCGCCACTGTGCTTCAGGTATGTGATTCCCACATACTACTGGTCGCATGTCATTTTAGGTACAAGTCCTTGCCGATATTTGGACACATGCATGCATCAGGTACACTTGCTCTGGTGTTGTCGTATCTGGTCGAGAGTGGCATCCGGGAGATCGTAGCAGCGCCCCGCAAAGCTCGCAAAATGGAGGACCACGTGGAACCTGCAGTGATCTTTGTGGAGGGACCACATGTGTTTCTCCGACGATTGGGATGCTCTATTGAGTTGCAAATTGCCTCGGATACGGTTAATCAAAGATGATTGTGCATGGCGGAAGAGCTCAATCTCTCTAACAGCAGGATCCCCCATATGGCGCAATTTCACCGATGTCGAACCCGGACGTGGTTGCTTGGCGGATAGCTAAAGGGTGTTCTGGTGCTGCGCCCTGTACTTCGGCTCCCGAAAATCTTGACCGAAAGTTTTTCGGTGGCGTGCTGCTACATAAGCCTGACCACTTGAGTGATGTGCCCTTTCCGGGGTCTGCTGTCGCATGCCGATATGGGACGGTAGCTATTAAACCCGTTTTTTGTTCACTTCGGCGAACGGAGAAGGCTCAAACGAAAAACCCAGTCCCCCAAACTCCGCACATTTCTGAACCCTGCGGCTCAGGAAGAAGATCCACTTGTGCTTCCTACGCGGACATCGCTGCAGCACCACGGTTTGAAGTTTCGCCCCAGATCGGGCTGGTACTGCTTCACACCATACTGTAGCTTTTCTTTGGCAATGCTGTATGCAACATATAGCGTATTGCGAAAGTTGAAGAGATATGATATGATATGATATGACATGGTTTAAGCTATAAAAAAGCAAGACAATCTATGCAAATACCGTGTAATAAAGATCTGATGTTGCTGCCTTCTCGCTGGACAGGTTTCCGCCCATGCTGTGCGTGTTATTGGTGGCGATTGCTTTGCGGGCGGTGCAGCTGCAACTGGAGACCAGGTGCATGTCAAAACAATCCGGTTTAGGATACAGGTTTCAAGGTTTATCCAAGCCCATGTTGAAAAAGGATTTATCTTCCGCCACTGAAAGATTTCTTCGAACTGGAAGGGGGGACCCCCTTAGCATCTGTACAATGAGACAACTTTGCAGGCCATGGGCAGCTTTTGCTATGTACACGCACGGCTCTTAGCGAAGAGCCCGAGTAGGCCTCGTGTGCTGATGGTATGCACAGACGGACTGAGCATGACGGAATACGACTGAGGACCACAGTTGCCACCATCGCACAGGCTGCACGGTCAATCTATGCAGCTATCCACAACCAGGACAGACATGTACGACCGCTGGAGCATGTGTTGCATCGATAGTTTGCGTTGAGATGGAACGCCCGTACCGAACACGAGCGACGACATGCTGCCAGAGATGTGGCAGGAAATCCCGAAAACGAGCTTGCTGGGTGATGAAGCTGCTGGACCTGCTGCCTGCCAGCATGAATCCCGGGCACGTGACTTGTCCACGTAGGGCAGTGACAGACGGAGGGGAAAGAATGAGGAGCGAGAGAAAGACAGAGATAGAGAGAGAGAGAATTGCGCACTGCCTGGTCTTTTGGGAAAGCGATCAGCGCAGAAATACAAGGCGTTCTCCCCGAATGTGGCATTGGACCGGCAGTCGCTGGGTGTCTTCTGGGCGGCCACAACATGCTGTATCTATGCTGCTTGCATGTATTTACTTAAACCTCAGTCTGAGACCAAAAATGTTGACAGCTGTTAATTTCCGTTTCTCTGTCTTATGACCTGCTGAACTATGTAGTGACTAGTGGGCTGCGCTAACTTCATCTTCGTAGCAGGCGAGTGAGCGCAGAGTGCAATTTAATGTCTTTCTTTGGTACTGTAATCACTGTAATCCGTTTACATGTCATCCAAAGGTTTACCTTTAGTTCCCTAGGGACAAATGAGTCATTAAAGCAAGTCACCGAGTGAATCTGGTTACTTGGTAGCTTCACATCCTCTTCAGAATCCGGATGTTCAAGTGTGGAGGCTTGATTTCGGTGAATTGCAAGCAGGTGCCCTGCATTTTCCGGTGCAAGAGTAGATGGCTATTTTGAACCGTTTCAGTTTCTTAACGGTAGATCCGGTATATTGGGTTTATCGAACTAGTTTCTGTTTTTTTCATGTAGTTCGCCGTTATGATTTGCTTGTTCATTCTAGGTTGCTCTGCCCCCAAACCCTAAGTCCTAAAAACCCTAAGCCGTAAGCCCAAAAACCCTAAACCCTGCAAGCTCGGATGATCCGAGATGCCCGGTCTGAAAAAAAAACCTGTGAGCAAACTCGAGTAGCAAAGGGGCGATGAACCAACAAAACTAAATAATCCCTAAAGCCCTAAAGCGTTCCCCAGATCGGGACAGTTGTGGTGCTGGTCAGCGTTGCAGCGATGGAGTCTCGTGACCTGAAGATGGGATCCCTTTGATTTTTTTTGCCTCAGAGCTTTTAAGGTTAATGTAGGTTTTAAGGAGTTGGGGTTGAGGGTTTGGAGCTCTCGATCTGAATTTCTCAAGGGGTGCCCTGATGGTTCCAAGGAGCGCAAACCTAAACTTCAACAGTATTACAGTCCAAGAATACGCAAGTGAACGCTTACAGCAGAAAATGCGTAGATGCCTGGGCCTCTGGAGAACCCGAAACCCCCACTCCCCAAACCCTATGCTCCCTAAACCTAAACCCACTCCTAAACCCTTCACCCCGAAGCCCCAAAGACACGGGGATGGCCAGCCTAAGGTGTCGTTGTAAAGAACAGCAGGCCTCAGTGTAATTAGAAGTCGACATACACAGCATTACACAGTATTCATCTGCACGGTTAATCAGTTCCCATCCTTATGATAGAGGCCTCCATATCAGGTGTGGCATGTGAGGCGTGGACGCAAGAAGTCTTGCACATGCTGTGGATACTTCAGGGAAGCAGCGAAGCCCTAGAAACACTGGAGCCGTTAACACAAGAAACACTGGGCAATGGGAGGATTTCTGGGAAAAGCGTTTGTGACTTGGTGCTTTCCGCTCATACTTGTCCTGTCCGCGATACCTAGTGCCCACCGACCTAGCCACCAGGTTGTGCAACTCTGATAGGGGCTCAAAGGCCCTTTGCAGAGGCCTTCAGAACTTTAAGAGCCCTTACGGACATAGACATAGACCCTTGCAGAACCCCCTTAAAGGGTTCTCCATGGGTTTCTGTGAGGGTTCCTTCATTGACCCCTCATGATCCGCTCCAACAATGACTCTCCCGTCAGCTCTTAGGTCGAAAGGCCCGTCGCCGGAAGTTGCCTCGAGCCCTCCCCTCTCAACGGCCATGAAGTGCGTTATGACCCTGACCTTTGGCCAGACTACTGATTACTGGGGCTTTAAGACTCTGGGGCTTGGGACAGAGAACTGCTTGCATGTGTATCTGTTGTGCAGGCACTTCTGGTGACCGGGCGAGGTACAGTGCGGCAGTTACGTAATAAGCACGAGATTTTTTCAACAGCATGTGCAGAAGACAGCCAGGTTGAAGACAAGCACAACGCGGAGGTGGTACCTGAAACAACACAAGCCAGTCCAGCATTGTGCGAGTAAACGTTGTACTTAGCCGCAGTAGCGACTAGGAATCAGGAAACCTCAGCAAGAGCAATGCGCGGTCCATGACTAATCATGACTATCCTTGGTATCGTGATACAAACAATGAAGCAATTACCGAAGCACATACAAGGACTCCATAGCAAATGAGTTCATCAGAAATCACTGTGTTTATTCCGCCTATTCTATTCGTTACCACCGAGTGCGAGATGCATAGGTTTCATCCAGGGTTCCGGGCCTCATGATTCAGATCATGAAACAGAGCAGGTGAGACTAGAAAATCCGCGTCACCGATCTAAGGTGCAAGGCTCGCCGTTCAAGAAGCTGTTGTTGATCTTTGGAGGATAGGACCTCCTGTCAAGTAGCATTGTGTATCCATCCATGGGCGCTTAGATGGCGAGGCAGACTCAAAGGCCTGCTAAATGCAAAGTTGAGTGGCATAGCTTAGGACTGTTGTCTACTACCTGGCCTACATGGCTCTGGTGGTCGGCAGTTTCTTGGCTTTTCCAGATTCCTGGCCAACAACGCTCGAATTACAATCTCATGCAGACCATCAACCTAAACGGCCATGCTTCTGTTCAGACCGAACCTGCTGGAAGCATACAGGGGGTTGCTGCACACCCGAAGAAAGCGAGCTTGTGTTCTTGAACAGAGATGTCAGGAAAACAATCTTTCAAGAGTACCGTGACCTCCCGAACGTTGTCTCGTTTCCCTGCCTGGCCTATTGTAGCCTTGCCGGAATCGAGACATCTGCATTCTTGTGATTCCTAACTTTTCGAGTAGCTGGTAGCTGAGTAGCTCCGAAAAGGCAACGCCAAGCCAGTCCTAAATCAAAACAACCCAACCCTTAGTAGCTGAGTGGATACACTTTACACTTTTTGGGTTGCCCACTATAAGACTGAAAGTGTAAACTTTTTGGGGCTTATGAACTCAGCAACTAAGCAACCGAACGCCCTAAAACCACCTTCGAGCCCGAAGACCTCCGCAGATTTCATGCGGCAGACGATGGGGTCCTGGGCCGTCAACTCCGCTGGGGGAGTGCAGCGCAGTTTGGCCTTCGCACCGATGCTTTGTGTGATGATGATAGGCCGGCTGCAAGGGTCTAATATAGGGGCCTAAAAAATTACCGATACTGTTTTGGGCGTTCCTTGTTATACTTATACCATAATGAGCCCCCAGACCCGATTCTCATTATTAAGGCCCCATATTATAGGGTTCAGAGTTAGTCAATGATAGGCGCTGTGTGGGCTCAGGGTCAGGGGCGAAGGCTGCTGGATGTGTAAGTACTGCTGCAGCGCAAATACAGCACGCAAGAGTTGTTGATGTTCTTAGGTCCCTAGAACCAGCTATCACAGTCCTCCATATGTTGGAACTGTAGGAACAGAGGGCTACACACTGCATGCCACTTGAAGCTCTTCTTGCTTCGGCCATGTTCGGCATCGTCTGTGAAAGCACGACGAACCTGGCGCGGTGAGCGGCTGCCCGCGCATTTGTCGTGGGTTTAGTTTCCGTCTGTGATGCTTGGCATAAGCGGTTTTTCGTTTGCTTACGATTGTTATCGGCCGCATTGCTCTAGATCCGTGTGTGTGTGTGGCACTAGCTAGATGCGCATGGCTGTTTTGTCAGTTTGGCTTCTCACTCCCGAAGCTTAAAAAACCAGCTATCAACTGGCTCGGCACCGTATGGCCTACTCTCTTGACAATTGAATGCTCTTGGCGAATCATCTGCTAGGCCTTCATCGTATCCCCAAGCCTCGAAACGCTGAAGTCCGAAAAGTTTCTATGATTGAAGGCTTGGAGGGGTCGGGAGCAACAGCTCCCGAAGCAGTGTACGCCTAAATAGGCAAAGTGGCAAAGCAGGCTTTGTGCTAGAACACAGCTACGTCCCCCAAACCTGCCAGAAACTCTGTAGACTCACTAACTCACTAACCTAACTGCTGTAGAGATGGAGCAGGCTGCCGCCTGCGTGCAATGCAAATTGGCGTCCGCGATCCACCCTATTGGGTCCCGGGGCCTTGTTTAGCGTTATACTGTACCACGGACGGTTAGGTTTTCGGGCTGAGGGCTTGGATTGGGGAGTAATGTGAACCTAGGATGAATAACCCCCCCCCCTTCCCGAGGTGCGCGCCCCCAAATAATAATGTTGTTGGCTCAGCTCCTCGGTCAGGCCGATGGAGGGTCACACAGAGCCAGAAACGCATTTTAAGGCACTTTTTCCGAAGGCCTGAGGCGCTGAACGATTTTAATGTGGGGTTTGGCAAGGTCCGAGGACACTATGGTCGGTGTCGCTCTTTTCACTCCTCTCGCCCCTGCCTTTTTCTGATTTCCGGACCCCGAGATTGCGTCTTTAATCAAGGGGGGTTATTAATCCTCGGTCCATTACTGGGAGTGTCCATTGAGTTTGGTGGTGCTTATTTTCTGTCATCAGGTGTAGATCCCATGTCCGTCGGGGGAGGAGCTGTCCTTCGAAGGAACATGCGACTTAAAGTAGGGTGGCTCGGCCGAGACCCCAGCCACAAAGCCCAAACTCTGACAAGATACTGTACCTCTGAATCCCCATACCCTGTGCCTCGAACAATATTGGAGTTTCAGTCTGTCGGTTGATAAACAGGAACCCCACCACCAACATATTCCCAGGCGCAGTGCAGCATGATGGTGCTGACCTCGGCAGTCCTTCAGTTTGGTCCTGCATGCCTGTTGCAGACTCGCTCGCAGTGCGTGCACACGTGTATATATATATATGTAGATAGATAGATAGATAGATAGACATGCATACACATACACATATACAACTGCATCTACATGCGCACATGCAAATGCACATGCATATGCATGTATACATACATATACATGTGTAGATGTACGTATATGTAAGCATTATCATCAGAGTTATGTTTATCTGTTTGCTTACCAATTTATCTGTCAATCTGTTTATTTACCAAATCTACATAATTAAGTTTCCATTCATCCATCCACCCATCCATCCATCCATCCATCCATCCATCCATCCATCCATCCATCCAACCTGTCTATAATTGTCAATCTACCTGCCGTTCTATCTATCTGAATCTATCTATTTGTCTATCTCTCCGGTATCTCCATGTTCATATTTGTGTCTATGTCGGTGATTGTCTACGTTCATGGCTGCATTTGTACTTGTACACTGAGCTCTCGCTATATCTGTATCTCAGTCTCTTCTATGTGTTTGTCTTAATCTCATCGATGCGATACTTGTACTGGTTCTCATTGACACGCATATGCATCCTCAACGCCAATGGTTCCAGCATACGTGAAAGTCGCGTGCCGGCTTAACCCGGAATGCACGATATCGCTGTGAGGGTGTGGTTCAGGGTTTGCAGTGCGGCATGGTATCCTTGGACCATAATCCCGAAACCCGAGGCCAAGAGCTGCCAAACCGCCAGGACATGTCCAGCCAGAACCAACAGAGCATCGGAGAGCCCTAACCGTAAACCGCTACATTCCGCTACATGCTCCATGCGAAGGTGGCCACGGCGGCTGTGCTGATCCAGGTGAAGTGCAGTCTCGTTTCCGAGAGCGAGTTGATCACCGAGAAGTTGAACGACAGGGTGCCGGCGGGTTCTTCAAGACGGTCTTTAAGGGTTCTCACGGTTCTCTAAGAGCTATATAGGTTCTTTTACGTAAGGGGTTTTAACAGGTTTTTGGCACTATTTAAAGTTAGGGTTTGGGGCTGAGTCGGCTTTGCTGGTGCAATAAACCCGATTCCGGACCGGGAACATATCTTAAACGCCTACGCCGAAACTCCCAGCATCGAGCATGCAAGAGTTGTGTGGGGGTGTAGGGCGCAGGTTCCCTCTACTCTTACACCCCAGCTATGATTGATGATTTAGGGTCTCTCTTTGAAAATTTGGTGTTCCTTCGAGCTCCAGTAAAACTGGAGGCAGCAACAGCCTACCCGAAGCCCGAGAGCTAAAACCCTGCGATGTCGGTGCACATGCGATCGTGTCCATCCGCTTCCGGCTATTTCCTGAGAGTTGAGTTTTTCATACCATGCTTTCACATCTAGGGTGTATGGGAATTGAGAGATCTTTCCAGGGAACTCAGTAATTGCACCTCGAGGGCGCCGTCCTCACAAAGTTCAAACCCACAAGCCCCTTGAACCCGTAAACTCTAAGCCGTATACTAGCCGCATGCTATGTGGAGCCTTGCCTGCCGGGTGCGCGTGTGAGTGTCGAAATCGTATACTTCCCGTAGCTTTGCCAGGATGTGGCGACCAAGCTGGCGGTTCTTTTGATCCTTGCTTTGCGCTACGCTGCCAGCTCGGCAGTGCATGCTGTTTTAGGGTCTAGGGCTTTGGAATTTATGGTTTGGCGATTGATAGGGTTGGGGGTGTTTAGGGCTCATATCTTGTAGCTACGGAGTGCTCGCCGACTCGTTTGTATGGCTTGGGATTAGGTTATTACGTTGCCGTGCATCGGATATGGGCACGGTGCACTACATTCTGCAATCTCAGTTGCAGCCCGACGCCTTAATGCCTATAGCCTCACATTCTGTCGAAACATGCCATTCTCTGAAGGCACTTAGTAAGAAGGCTATCATCGACTTGGAAGTGCCCTAATTGGGGTTTATCCTAACACCTACTGGACATCATCCTAACACTACACCGGAAGAGGGTCTGTGCCCTACATCTTGTTGTTATGACTTTGTATTATTATCAGGACCTCAACTAGAACTCCTGACCAACACCACATCCCTGCAAATTTCTGGCCCCAAACTCGAGAAGCAGCAATAAGCTTAAGGACTCATATACACCTCGAGCACGCCGGGAGCATACGCCTCATACTCACATTGACGCCAACTGCATGAACAATCACTGTAAGACTTCTCAACCGTTCGCCCAACATAACCGAAAACCGTGAACCTGTCTAGGTATGCCTTACCGGAAAGCCTCCCTCAACCCTAAACCCTGACCCCCGAAACCCTAAACCCTGGGGCATAGTCTATCATTATTCATCTGCCATCATGGTGGCACCTGCTATACTGTAATCGGACTGGGAGGCAATGGAAGCTTATAGCAAACCTCTAGCCCCGAAGCCTCAAATTAAAGAGTATGTGTGTGTGCGCAATATACAAGAGCACACACGTTTACGTGTGTGTATATTTATAAATACTAGGCACACATACATATATACAGATACGTAGACAAACAGATAGATAGATATACAGATGTATAGATGTGCATAATGTAAGTGTATGGTGCTGGATCAAGCAGAGGCACTTGTGATTGATGAAGGACAACAGGAGGGCGTATGTGTGTGTGTATGTGTAAATTGGCTCGTGGTGAACACAGAGCTGAGATGTCCGAAAGAGATCTTGAACAAGATCTCCCTGACAACATCTTGGAGCACGCACGTGCCTCACGTCACCTGAAACCAAACTCCTGAACAAGGTTGCTTCGGCTGTTCTTTTCCTGTCTGTGGCAGCACTGATGGTGTCGGTTGTCGGAAGCCCAGAGACGTTCTATGTGTAGGCGTGCTTCTGCATGCACATGTGGACCTATGCTGCATGCTTACTATACATTTCGAAGTACATCAGCCTGTGATGGGATGCTGGAGTGAGTGGTGTCGTGGGGCACAGACTTGTCCTGTGGCTGCGTGAACGCAGGTGTGCGAATATGTGTGTAGGTATGTACATGCATACGTCGGTAGGTAGGTAGGTAGGGTAGGTCAGGTAGGCAGGCATGTATGTGCACGCCATGTATATATGTGATATGCCTCCTGTCTTCCCTTTTCTGGCACCGTGATTTTTCGTTTCAGACGACATGTCAGAGATTAGGGTTTTCGGTATGGACGGACGAAGGGAGGCGAGGGCTGGCGGCAGAGAGGCGAATATACCGTACATAGATGCAAGAGTGCCAGGTCTGCCAGGTATCACAGAGAAAATTCTATTCTTCGGGGCTAGCCAAAGAAGGAGACCACGGAGTGCAACCCTACACCCTGAACATTCATTCTTTTGGCAGATTTTGTCACGTCTAGCTTCTAAACCACGGCTTCAGGTCTAAAGATGCAATCCAAACTGAGAAATCGCTTTGGAGGGCATCCCCTGTTTTCACCGCCAGCTCTGAACTTCTCAATAACACCAAAGCTCGGCACCCTGAGGCCTGGATGCAGCCCGTCCTGGCCTTTTGAGAGGGGTGACGGAAGGGACGAAGGAGATCGTGCTTCCTATCCTGGCAAGCTGAAGAAGCCGTGAGAGATGTTGGCTTTACTACGTCCGCATATCCCAACCGATTTGGTGTCAGTGTTCGCACAGTCTTGGCTTGATGAGAGGTTGACGACTTGTTTTGTTCCGAGATGTTCTCGTCATAAAATTTCCAATCCAAGGCCGCGGCTATACTGTTGACTTTTTTGAAGCTTAGTTTGAGCTGAGCGTCAATGACATATGTTTATTCATATACATTACATATATGATGTAGCTCTAAGACTGTCTAAGACTCTATGTCTGTATCCGAGCCGGCTGTTTCTATGAGAATGAATGGACAGAAATTAAGGGTTCCGAGGCCTGGGAGTCTGATGCGTGAATCAATCCAAGCCTCGTGGGTCCAGCAACTAGGGTGTATGGGGTTCGGGGATGAGGGCTCAGGGATCACAGGTGAGGGCTTCGGGATCCGAGTTGAGAGTCAAGAGGTGAGGTTTGAGGTCGCAGGTTCTCTGGTTTTCTGTTGCGAGTCAAGCAGATGTGCGTTTGGACAGCATTCGCAGCTCAAGACCCAACCCCCTACCCCCCTCAGTGTATAGACTAGAAGATCAGATGCGCCCACAGACCGTTGTTTCGAAGACATGTATGGAAGAAAATTCGCCGAAGCTTTGAAGTTTAACAGTGTGAACTAACCTCAGGAAGCTTAGCACCCTAGACCCATCTCAAAGGCAGATCTCCAATCCTTAGTCGCTAATCAAACCCTGGAGCCGCATCGGAAGCTCCCTACCAACCTTGCCATGGCTGACCATGCAGATGACGACGGACTCCCGGCAGCTAAGAAGGAAGTGGGAGGCTTCACTGTTTCTTGACGCGCTCGGGTTGAGCTTCGAAGAGCGGTTGCAGCCAAAAGGTTTGGGCCCTGCAGGTGTAGGATGTAGGGCTTAGCCGTCCGGGAGTTTGGGGTGCAGAGCTTCTCACCGTCTCGTAGGCCGAAACAGTTCCGAATCTGGAGGTCAAACTCAAGCAAATGTTTTTCTTAATTCTCGTAAGCCGTAAGCCCCAGACCCTTAAACTCACCAAAAGCCTACGGCCTAAGCCCTGTCTCTCCACACCCGAAATCCACAAGTGCCACTGAGGATATCTTGGGCCTAGCAGCAGCCAAGACTCACAGGGCAGCTGCCTTCAATTCGACTCTCAGGATTCTGTCCTTGAGGACTTGGTGCCATTCGGATGGGGTAGCCTTTACAGTGTTTCAACTATTTCCGAGTTTGAGGGCTTAGGGAGAAACCCTCTACATAACCCTCCGAAACACATGCTTCGTGGCATGTTCCGGCAGGGCCAGATTGGGAGGAGCAGCCTTCAACGTCAGATGGATGTGCCTCGGGCCCGAAACGCCAAACCGCAAACCTGAAGCTAAGCTCCTAAGCGCTTCACCTAGGTTGCCCAGCTATCCCTAGGAATCTAAGGACTCATCTCATCTATTAAGGCTTTTGGGCCCAAAGACCATACTATATAAGGCTTTTGGGCTATTTTGATGCCCAGGGTATGAGAGTCGAAGCCCTAAACCCTAAACACTAATCCCTAAACCCTTTAATCCCTATAAGCCCTAAACCCTAACCCTAAGGCCTACACCCTAAACCCTAAACCGGAAGCCCTAAGATGTTCTTGGCCATCGATGTCTCCACACATGAAGGGCTTCAGTGCTCGTACAATGCTATAGGAATTCAAGGCTGGGCTCCCGACAACTATGAGACCCTAATAAAAGGGCCGTAATAATTAGAATAGGGTTTTGGGGCCCATTAAACTTATCGTTATAGTAAGGAACCCCCAAAATAGTATTGGTCATTGTTAAGGCCCCTATATTCTGAGACCCTACACATCCCTTGTATGAAGCCCTAGTCGACATATTGCGAACCCTTTTTGGGGGGGCTGAAAGATTTTGGCCCCCAAAACCCGTAGACCCTAAACCCTATTAACCGAAACCATAAGCCAAAAAAGACGAAAACCGAAACACTACGAGAAGACCAGAGGTTGTGGTCGGCCTATGCACTTCGCTTTCGACGGATCAGGCAGCCTTGAGCCTCTTGGCGCAGTTTCATCGCCAGTGAGGATGTCATCGAACCCCTGAGAGAAGGCTTTTGGTTTGATGTAGCGTCCGTGATAATTAGTTAACTAATGTATTTAGGACATATATAAGGACCGGCTCCGTACAAGGGTTTCCCACAAGAGATCGATGAGGGTTCGATAGATGAGGGGCCTTAATTTTCAGAATGGTGTTGAAAGGAAGGGTAAGGGGTTGGCATATCACCGTTTATATACTTTCACGAGGACTAGAAGGAAACGTGATTTCACTTCTTCTGGACCCCCATAACCCGGTTACCAATGAAAGCCAGTAAGCAGCTAGTAACCCATTGCATGGCTAGCAAAAAGATTGGTATGTTTTTTTCCGGAAGGGGAGTGTGCGAAGGCAATTTGAAATTTCGGGCCGAAGGCGATCAGTGGTATGTTCGTGTGAAATGTCCCGGCTTTTGCAGTGTTTAGCTGCAGACCCAGGCAGGCGCAGACCACTCAGACGGAAACTAGAACGTGCATCATCACCAACTTCTGAACTGCACTCTAGAGATCGTTCATGCAGCTTCTGAGAAGGGCGCGCCCTGAAGCAGCGCTCTTGCATTGCCAGTCAGTCTAAAACCCTGCACACCTCCCTCTATCCAACAATCCGTCATTTAGGGCCTAGAGGGTTAGCGTGAAGCAGGAAGGGGCCCGATCCAGAAAGGGCTTTTTGTGTGTAGGATCCAAAGACTTACTTCCAAAATCTTAAACGCATGAATCCAAAACCTTAATATCCTACCACAATATTGAGCTCATGATGTTCAAAACTCTAAGATCCGAAAGTGCCGAACTTGAAGCCGCTAAGAGCCCACCGAAGAAGTGGAGTCCGAAGGTCGCACGCTGCAGAACATAGACGAGAAACTGAGCCGGTTAACAGAGCAGAAAGCACATGCGCCTCGCAATAAGGCGGAGTCGAGCCAGGGTAAGGGGTTCTAGAACTGGGACGTATAGGCCGTATAGGTATTCGCATTTGCTGGGGGTACTTTTACTTCAGTTCGTGGCCCGCTTGCTCAGCGATGTTACAGGCATGCCGGCGTCCGTTGATATGGTATTGAGGTTCGTTCCAAACCACTCTGGGGGTGTAATTGTAGTCGTTTAAGCAAACTGTACCCGAAGATCCTTTTCAAATTTGTAGTCTTCGGCATTAAGACTACTCAACAGGGCTTTCCCCATGGTGTTCAGTTGCGGACTGGGGATAGACATAGGTGCGGAGAACCCCTTGCATCGGACTTTCCGTTTATGACGCAAGGAGTGGGGCGCAGCTTCCTGTGACGTTAATGTTCGCTGGATGTGTTCTATGCCTTCCGGAACCGGGGGTGGGAGGAATTTCAGAGTCACCTACTAACATAGTAGCAGCCCTAGGCTCACTGAACTCTACACCCCTTTGTCCAGCTTGAACCTGCAATTCCGAAGATGTTCACTGCGGAATGAACAAAGGTACTGCCTTACTCCCCACCCCCGAAACACGATCAAGCTCAAGTTCAGGCCCAAGTTGCATCGAAGTTCAGGCCCAGGTTGCATCGCTTAGGGGCCGAGTAGAATGCGCGGACGGCGGATAGCCCTGTGCTGCAGCTGGCAGGCTGTGTCGATGATTGCCAACGCCGTGTCCAGAGCTTCATTGCCCCTTTCGTTTCTTGGGCAATTTTTCTTTTATGTCTTTATGTTACCATAATGGGGATCTACAGTTAGTAGTATGGTTTCCTTATTGTTAGAGCAACTTAAAGTAAATCCACGATTCTGCACCCTGCGCCCTTCGCTAGCCCATGCAGTGCGGAACACGTCTAGGCTTTTGTTCAACTTCGGCTTCCATGTTACCCAGAGGGTCCATATACACTACTATTATGGAATCAGGTCCCAAAAGACCATCCCTACTATGGTTTTGGGGACCCTAATTCCATAATAGGATTGTATATGGACCCTCTTGGTTACTTCGAGTCAGACGGTTCAGCTTCAACAGGTCATTATTTTCTGGTGGCCTCTTTTAAAAGATCCCGGTTGAGCGTGTTCTCATTGAATGTGATGTATAAGGATAATGGGTCGGTGCCAAGAGTTGTACACTAGTTCTTGTACTTTGTGCTTTAGGTCTTAGAGCGTCCCAATTCTATACTCAACAATTCAACAATGCCACTTGGTTTTCTGCGTCAAATCATTGAACCCTAAACCTCAATACGTAGTTATCGCCTCTTGAAGTTATACGGATAGAAGGGAACACTTAATTCCTTAACTGAGACATCTAGGGCTATACCTTGACTACAGAGGCCTTGTTTAAAAAAAAACCGGCAGAACAAGCCTTGACATTATTTTTGACCGGAAGAGCAAACGGGGTTTCAGGCATGTGTAGGGATTCGCCCAGTGCACAAAACCTAAGCCATTAAACCCTTGTTTGATGCCAACTCAACGTCGGTTCAAGGTGACCGATTAGGGGTTCATGCCATATCTTTGCACCGATATCTATGCTTAGGGCTTTTCAAGCCTAAAGTACGTAATCCGGATCCCCACTCAACTCTAACCTAACCTCAACTGTAGCCTAACCGAAGCCCCAAACGCTTCCCTAAACTCTGAACCCTGAACCGTATTTTTCAAGAGTAGTCCCAGCAAAGCGGGAGGCAAAACAAAGTATCTACGCCCCGAAACCAACCCGTCAGACCCGACACCCCTCAACCCATAAACCCTGAACCTTTGTGATTCTGGGCAGAACGCGCAATTGGAGTCCCTTTTCAGGCCCCCAACCTTACAAAAAGGACCCCACAAGGTACCTTGATTTAGTCAGTTCCAAGAAGCCGGGGAAGCCGGTATAGCATCGTTGCATCGGAGAGATAAGGGCCTCACTTTTGGACTTCGATGCCGCCTCTCTGTCTTTGTCCCAAAACCCTGAACCCTACGGAAATTCAACGACCTGAATGCATGGACCGGATATCAAACTAGTAGAATCCTTATCGCAAGGACCCCTCGGTAAGGTACCACAATTTTGCACAAGCTCAAACTCTGAATGAGCTTGTAAGACCTTATGACACAAGCCTGCACAAGACCCCCCTGAAACCTACTATCCAGAAAGCCCCATCACCTCATAAAAAGCTCCACGAACAGCTCTTCACTCCTGCGAAACCCTAAGAATAACACCCTACTCAGGCCTTAAGAACCCCCCCTTCCCGTAGCCAGGCTTACTTCGCCGGTGCAGAGTCGCGGGCTTTCCGCTTTTAAAGATTTCAAGGACGGATTGGGTGGAGGGCTTAGCTCGAATCTCAGATCAGAGTTCTGTGTGGTCTTGGTGTGAGGCTTACCTATAGCACACAAAACCATCAAAAGCCTACATCGTTCGAGAGACGGCTTTGCGGCGGCAAAACCAGAATTTCTGGGTGTCCGCTTTGGGTTTAGAGCTGAGGGTGGAGGCCTTGAAGAATGCTGAGAAATACAGTACTCGTCATTCGTAGTAACAGTAGCTGAGTAGGTAGCCTGTAATTACTGGGTTTAGGGTTTCGGGATGCAACCAAGCGGCTTGAGGTTTTCTAGGCCAGGGAAACCATCACGTAGCCCGACAAAAGTTTGAACGCCTGGTTTCTGTCATCACTACCCCGCCTCTGAATTTCCACGTTTGTAGTTCCGATTGCTTGGTAACCAAATCCCATGCCCCAAACCGCAGACCTGCGTCTGAAGAGTCCCAGTCGCCTGGAGGACGTGGATCAACTCTTGGATGCCCACTCGATGAAGGAAAGGGCTGTCATGATTTTCAATTGCTGAGTTTTGGGGGCTCGGGGATATGGGGTCCTAGCTAATAGTCCCCAAAATATGGTTCATTTGTTTGGTTTAGCCAGCTGTATGTGTAGGATCCTATAAGGTAGCCCAAATTACAATGGATACTACAGGTGGGGTCTGCAGGCTTCAGAGGGGTGCGGTGCCGTGGGCTCAAAGCAGGTTGCTGAAATGGGGTTCATGACAGAAAATAGGTTCGGAAACATGGTGCGATGCTTTCAGATCTGCGGCGGGGACAAAGTTGGATCGATTAGGAAGGGCTGTGCCAAGTGGTTCAGTGACCAGCATATGTTTCCGGAACAGAATCCAACCTCCATCTGGTCCTCAGGCAAGCCTTCAGCTGCTGCCTTAAAAATCCTCAAAACACAGAGTCTCAGCGCCGGCAATCTTCGGCTATTCCACATCTTGAAAACAGGTTCCATGACCTAAACCCTCAACCCAACCTCACTTCGTCGCCCAGAAATCCCTGCCTGCTTTGCCAGAGAGTGTGCGCGTGTGCGCGTGTGCGCGCGTGCGCGCGCGCGCGCGGGCGTGCGTGCGTGCGTGCGTG
>BGNK01006929.1:3469-15969 GCA_003297005.1 Symbiodinium sp. clade A Y106 | reverse complement strand
TAGGGTTTGCGACCTATGTTAACCCATATCACTGTAGGATACCTTGGGGCTGCATTGTTTAGACCCTTTAAGAGGTGTGGGAGGGTTGCCAGATTGCTTTAAGGTCTTCTTGAATCTACAAGCTTCAGCTTTAGCTTTAGGGTTGTTGGCTTCACCCATACCCAGACGAAGCAGTGCCCAGCAGCACAGCTGTGGTTCTGGGCCCCTGCTTGAAAATCCTTGGGTTAGTTGTTGTAGATGCGGAGATCAAATTTGGCAGATCATGCGCAGCGATCATCAATAAAGGAGGGAAAACGGCCTCTTCCGATTAGTAACGCGGTATCTTGTCCTGGGCAAGCTCAGGAGCACCGCTGAGCACAGTGCAGTGGGTTGTATTCTGACAGGAAGTGTGTCGTACCCTAAACCCTAAACCCCAAGAACTTTGGTGCATTCATGCGGTCGCCCAGACATGGTGGCATCCTCTGCAACCAAGGAGCCGACATCATCCCCGTGAGTGCTTGCATAACCCGCAAAACCCTATGAGAGCCGCATTCTAATTATTGAGGCGGGTCCCCCTTTTTCCACCCTTCTAAAGCTGTATATAGCCTGCAGCAAACGTATTTTAAGTATTCAAGCCGCTATATTAAGTCCTTACAGTGACCCCTGCAATACCCTTAGAGGAACCTCCTGAGGGAGCCCAGACAGGAAGCCTTTAAATGTCTCACCCCTCCCAGTGTGCACAGGACCGACGCGGTCCATGGAAGCAGTAGCCGCAGGCAGGAGCTGGGGTTTAGGGTGGGTTTGGGGTTTGAGGTTTAGAGACCTCTGGCCTAAACCCAACACCCTAAACCCGGAACCCCAAGCCCCAAAGCGAGCTGTCTGCTCAGGAGGTGGTCGAAATCGCCGAGCGTCGACCATGTCATTGGGTTCCCCATGGGTTCGAGCTCAGATGTGCCCCGTCACGAAGGCTGCAGCGAAGGCAGCTGGGCTCTCGTACCAAAACCCAAAACCCTAAACCCTAAATCCTAACCTATACGCTAAGCCCTAAGCCCTAAGCCCTAAGCCCCATAGCCGCATCTGAGCCTTTTGCCTTAGACCCTATGCTTCAATGCCTTGAGCCCCAAAAAAAACCCGTAAACCCTGAAGCCAAAACCCTCAACGCTTCAGGGTTTAGGGTGTAGGGTTTAGGGGAAACCCCGAATGCTAAACCCTAAATTCCAGGCCCTTAACCTGCGGCCCCAAACCCTAACAGTCTAAGCCTAGGCTTCGTGATGGGCGTACCATCTGAAAGCCGGGCCGTAGCGGAGAGACCATGTCGGGCATGCTGCGAAGCTGGAACCCTATTCTAATTGTTAAGGCCCCTAATGTAGAACCCGACTATAGATCCCCTATAGACCCCTTTAAAGGACCCGTTACGGGCTCTGTTCTTGGCTGTACAGCTTGTGTTTAGGCCTCTCTGGCTCGGGGCTCGGCTGAAGCCTCGGGTTGAAACCCGTCTTGCCTTCAGTCGGCGGTTTAGGGTTTAGGGTTTAGGGTTTAGGTCCGTGCCTTAGAGGCAGGCCGCGCATGGAGTGCATGGCTGTGTGCATGGTTGTTGTGCTGGACAGCATGTGAGCGGTTTGCACAGATGTCGATCTGCAAGTTGACCCTAACGCTCGAAGTCGACGCCCCCCCGAAGTCTGATCCACGCCCACCGCGCGGAAGCTGAGGCCCTTAACCTCGCGATTACTCTTGAAACTGCGATCGGCATCATGCCAGCTGTCCACTTTCTGTGTTTGAATTCGGTGGTGGGAAGCTCCAGTGCTGCACGAGCTACGGTTGATGGACAAAATCCTGCATGACCCATAATAAGGAATATACCATAATTCCCATAGTTCAGGGTCCTTAAGGTCATGCAGGATTTTGTCCATCAACCGTAGCACTCCCGGTTTGAGATTTCCACTGTCGGATCGGCAATCATGATCCACTTCATACCCCATAGACAAGTGTTTTGAAAACTACTGAGTAACTGGCAATGGTGTCCCCACCTCTGTAGTCCATAGATAGCTATGAGATGATATGCCCCTCGAAGTCCTGGTCTAGCCATCAAGGCCCCCCCATAGTACTTGCTAAATCTTAAACATGGCTCGCATTTCAGGACTGTCGGGGATGTCAGACCGAAGGCGTAGAAGCGCAACCACAGCATAAGTCAGTGCCTAAGCGCGATACCCCCAAACCCCAAAGCCCAAACCTCCAAAAAATCACCCTGGACCCGACAGCCATACCCTAAGCCCAAACACCAAAACCCCAAAACCCCAAACCCGAAACCCTTAACCCTAAACCCTCTAAGCCCACGCTCTGAACCCTGGACCGTCCCTGTGCTTAGGGTTTAGGGTCGGGGGTTGGCAGCCGCGTGAAGCTCCGATTTCTACTTTGTGCTGTTCAAGCCGTTGCAAACATGGCTATGAGTACTCACTGACTACTGGTGCCATGAACTTGTGTGCAACTTCTCTAATTGCTAGTAGCAACACCATTGCTAGATTTTCTGACAAGTACAAAGCTAGAGCTCTAGTTGCGTTCATACTTGTTCTTGAGTTTGCTTTGACTCTGCCCACTCTTGTTGCTTTTGGCTGCTTCTCATGTTGTAATGTTAAGCTGTTGTTAGTTCGCTACGATTGTAGTGAAAATTTACCTATGGCGATGCCGCTTATGATGATGATGCTGCTGCTGCTTACGTTCAATATCATTACTGCTCTATGTGGGCACGGTTGTGGGTGGTTGTAGTTTACATTGTTGTGGTTGTGCTTGTGGTCGTGGCTGTGGTTGCTATTGTTGTTGTCGTCGTTGTTTTGGTCGCGGATGTTGTTGTTGTTGATGATGATCATGTCGTTTGGTGGTTAGTCGTTGCGGCCGTCACGAGTATCATGATCATGAATTTGCGTCGTCTTGACTTCTGCGGCATCTGGGTTTTTACATATGGGACTTTCCGAAAATAGGGGACCCGAATATAGTACCCGAAATAGCAGAATCCTTGTCATGAGCACCCCAAAATAAGGTACCCCGAAGTTTCGGAAATTCTTAAACCCTAAACCCTGAACCCTATAGTTCCCTTATAGGAGCCCTTAAAGGAACCGTTATAGTAGATCCCTTTAAAGGTACCCCTGATTTTCGGAAACTCCCATATCTGCGTGGCCCAGCCCTGAACAGTAGAGACCCCTAAGCCCTTTCTGAATCCCCAAAAGGCATAGACCCGAAGCCCCGAAACCCTCAACTCTAAAGCTTCTAGCTTCTAAATCCTCTTTAGGGTTTAAGGATTAGGGTTTAGGGTTTAAGGTTTAGGATTTAGGGTTTAGGGTTTAAGGTTTAGGATTTAGGGTTTAGGGTTTAAGGTTTAGGATCTAGGGTTTAGGATTTAAGGTTTAAGGTTGAGCAGATGGAAAAGAGCGCTTAACAAAGAAGCTGTAGTATGAGGGGAAGGCAGCCCAGTCTCCCGCGGCTGCAACACAAGAGCTGTGTCTGAAGGCTTAGGTCCGTGCCGGGGCAGTTTTGAAGATTAGCTTATCGACTTTAGTCTTCCTGTTGTATAACCCTAAACCCTGTGCAGATTCTGGACTCCAGGGTCTAGGTTCCAGAGTGCAGGATTGAGTTTCTAGACTTAGGCTTGAGCGTTTAGTTTCTGGGGTTTAGGGTTCAGTTTCGAGAGTTTAAAGGTTTAGGTTCTGGAGTTCTAGAGTCCAGCGCAGCAGCAAGAATTTCAGGTAAGAAGATTTCCAGGGGTTGTCGGGTAATCTGTCCTGCTTGCGCGAGATCTGTTTTTTTTCAAGCCCCAGGCATGTCAACACCCTCAAAGGGAGTGATGCTTACGCTCAGAGCAGCGCACAGGTGGCATAGGGTTTGGGGTAGATTCGGGTTAAATCATGGGCAGAAGCTAAACGAACATTCCGCCTTTTTGCTCGTCCTATTCTTACCACCGGAACGAGTGAGTGATCGTGCCTCGCAGCTGCTCTTCCCTAGGCCCTGAATCGTAAACCCTATTACCTTTTTGGAAGTCGCTACTACACAAGCAAACGAATACATACATATGCAAAATATGTGTGTATATATATATACACATACATACATACATACATATTGTACCCCCCATGTACCTACCCTTTTCCAGTGTTTGTTGTTCAGGTAGGTACGGAGCTCAGTACATCGGTTCGGCACTAAGTCATCCATGGGAGCTTGCTTGCACCTGTGCATCCGAACAGTCCTACTTCTAATTTGCTCTCTCCTCACAATCCCAAAGCCATGATCGTGCTCTCCCACACCATCCCAAAACCTCGAGATCATGCTCTCCCACACAGTCCCAAAACGGCGTCCCACGCAGTCCCAAACCCGTGATGCTCTCAGACGCACAGCCCCAAAACTGCGACATCGTGCTCTCCCACACAGTCCCAGAAACATGCCACAATCGGAAACACTGGAAAACCAACAAAGGCAGCACACACGGCCACAGAAACATTGGAAAACACCAATAAAACTAGCACACGCGGTTCCCAAAACATTGGAAGAACCAATAAAAATGGTGCACACATAGCCCAAAACATTGGGAACAAAACAATAACAGTGGCACACACGGTTCCCAAAGCATTGGAAAGACAAATAAAACGGCACGCGCAGAGCCCAATGCAATGGAAACACCAATAAGGCGGTGCACGCGCAGGCGAAAACATTGCAAAAACCAATAAAATCATAGAAACCATGATTTTCAAATTATGTCCAGGCGCGACACCATCCCCAGGAGATAGACTGATTTTGGTTGTTCCAATGTTTTCTTCGGCTTCTGCGACACGGAAACATTGGAAAAACCAATAAACACGGTGCAGACGAATGCGTAAACATTGGAAGAACCAATAAAGATGGTGCACACATAGCCCAAAACATTGGGAAAACCAGTAAAAGCTGCACACACGGTTCCCAAAGCATTGGAAAGACCAATCAAAATGGTGCACATGAAGCCGTAAACATTGGAAAAACCAATAAAAGCGATGCCCGCTAAGCCGTAAACATTGGAAAAACCAATTGAAATGGCTAAGCCGTAAACCTTGGACAAAACCACGATGCGCGTGGAGCCGTCCACATGGGATACAGCACACAAAACATGCCAAAGCACACTCACATGCACATGCATTCAGCGGGAAACATTGTCAGCACCAATAGACTCAAGTATGCGGTTTCGTATTCGCAGGAGTTGGAGCTCCAAGCATTGGTCAGTCGAGAAGTTCACGAGTGCCATGTCTTCTTGTGATGTGGATATCTGGAAGAATCTCTCTTGTCATGTCGCCGACTATCTTGAAGTTGGTATGGGGACATGTGCCCGACAGCGGTGCAATACCCAAAGCTCCGCATCCATCAGACGCTCCCCGGATTATTCTCAGACTTGCTTCAGGACAACGGGTCTCCAAACTGAAGATTCTAAACAACAATGCATTGCGTGTAGTCTCTAATCCATAATTCTGTTTCGTAAGGAAATCGACATGACAGGAACAGAACTATGGAGATGCAAGTGCAACTGCTATGCACTTGACGACGACGACTACGAGCGCACCCTGGCCTCGCTGGAGTACGCGATGTTGTTGAAAGAGTTAAGCAAGTGATGTTCATACCCGATATCGGCTGAGAAGCTCACCAAGTGACTCTCTTGGCACATTTCAGGAGATCACTAAGTGACTCCATGCCGGTTCCGGTTTTCTTGTTCTTAGTCGCCAATATGCCAAAGAGCTCACCATGGCAAAGTTTCCCACGGTGGCTGTAAACGAGCTTTTAATCGATTCGCAAACCATACCAAGTCATGTCATTTCAACAGCAATTATTGGCATCGGTTCGAATCTCATGCAGAAGCCCGGGCCGAGAGCGTGTCTGAGAAGAAACTGTTGCCGCGGGTATCAATGCTGTGTGAAGGAAGTGCTGAAGGAAGTGCTTGCGAACAAATGTTACAGTCATCATGTCCTCGTTTTTTTGTCAGTGTTTTTGGATTCGCAAGTGCAAGGTATGTATCCCTGTCCTGTTGCGCGTTATCTTTCCGCGATGGCAGCCGCAGGACGTGATGGTAATGCCTCCCTGCAGGAGCATATGCCAAGCCCGACGTGTGCTGGAACACCATCGAGTTCAAGGACCTGTACACGATCGAGGGTTTCAATCAGCCACATGAACCTAGAGATACGACTCGACGACAGATGTTTTGGGTGGTAGCGGTTTGTTGCAGCTTGATGGTAAGATTTGCTCTAAACCCCAAACCCTAGACCCCTAGATCCTAAACCCCGAAACCGTATACCCTAAACCCTAAACCGGTTTAGGCTTTGGAAAAGCAGAGTTTCAGGAGTTGTCGCCTCTGTCGTCTCAATCCTTGCGCCCAATATGCCCTCAATCTCGAGGTTTTTTGCAGCTCAGATTCCAAGGACCCTGAACCTCCGAGCCCTAGGCCCTTAAACCCTTCACCCAAGGCCCCAACCTGAGAATCCTCAAATGCCTAAACGTTTGCCCTTACAGGAACCCGTACAGAAGCCCGTAAAGAAGACCTTATCGAAATCACCGAAGTCTGTATGGAACCTTGATGGTAACCCTTGAAGGAAGAACCCCCTAAACCTTAAACTCTGAACCGTAAACTCGAAACCCTAAACCCTACACCCTAAACCTTAAACCCTAAACACTAAACCTTTAACCAGAAAGAGAATCCTAAACCCTTATGGAAACCCCCAAGGTATCCTTAACAGGGGAAACTCCTCGCCTCGCTCCGGACGGTCGGTCTGCCGGATTGAAAGCCTGCAAGCCGAATGGAGTCGAAAGCTTCAGCCTTTACCAGAGCCCCTCCCAGTACCCCTTGATAGAGCCCTTATGGTCTTTAATGGTGGGTACTTGAGGTATATTAAAGGGTAGTTGGGGGGTCTAGGTAAGGCGTAGGGTTTGGGGCTAGGTTTAAGGGTTTTGCTGACTTGTTTGGGCTCACGAGACCCCAAGGCTTTTCCACATCGGGACCCCCATGTCGGTCCTGAAAGGAGTAGCACTTGCACGGACCCCGAAACACGGCTTCCACCTGCAGTTGTGGCGGTTTGCAGGCTCGGTCCGGGTCCGGTTAGACTACAAAGAGACTCCATTATCCCCTAATTAAGGAATATACCTTAAATTATAGCAGGGTCCCTAATATGACTTAAGGTAAATTCCATAGTTAAGGGATAATGGAGTCTCTGGGTACATCATCTTCGCGCTGCTTCCGAAGTATTTTCCCAAGGGAACTTCGTCAGGAGTCCCCGGCAGGGGGCGGGGCCGCAGTGGCTACACGACCCCAGCCGAAAGAATACAAGGGCTTGAGTATTTAATAGTAGACTTCCTGAGGCTTCCCTAGCAATATAGTGATACCCTTACATTGCGGCGGTTTTGGGCAGAATGAAGGAGTTGTGGCTGGAGCACGCGGATCTCACCAATGGGATGGTAATTTTCTGCAGGGTCTTGAAACCCGAATTCTCAAACCCTACTAAATTGAACCCTAAACCTTAACCCCCCTAAGCCATGAATTCGAAGCTGGGGTCAAAGTCATCTTTTCAGGGACCTCCTCTCCTTCTGGGCAGCGGCCTGTGATTTAAAGTCGCCGGCTTGACCGGCGGCTTCTTCTTGTGACTTCCGCGCATCATTGCTCGGAGCCTGCCAGCACAGCGTTCGCAGAGTATGGGGTTCTTTCGGTTTCTTTTCAGGGTTCTCTTAAGGGTTCCGTGGACCATAGATAAACGCAGTGTTTAGAAAAACCCTAAACCGTCTTAAACCCAAACCCTAAAATGTGCGATGCTTTCACAGCCAAGAAGAGGCCGTCGAACCCGAGGCCCCGAGCCCCAGGCCCAAGAGCCCTTAAAGCCTTCACGATGCACTGAAAGCTCAGAAAAACGTTGAGGCTTTGAGGCTCAGGCTTTAGGGTTGATAGGGTTAAGGCTTAGGGTCTACGGGGCTTAGCGGTATTAATTCTCGTGCTTCGACCGCTGAAGGATTCTGTGGCTTTAGGTGTCTGAGACGCGCTGTGCTGACCCGGGGCGGACTTCTGCCCTTTCCTGCTCCGGCCAGCCAAGGCATCGTTAAAAGACGGGGGCCCGTTTCAGTCAGGCACTTCAGACCTCATAGGTGGTCTATTATAGAATTTCGGGGCAGTGAGCTTGGATGCATTTGGGGGGGGAGCCGCATATCATATCTTCAGTATGCCCCTCGACGCCGAAGCCTAACTAGCGCCTCTAAGTTCTAAGCCCCCAAAGCCCCTAAGCCCGAAACCCACCCCAAGCCCTAGAACCCCAAAGCCCTAAACCCTAAGCCCGAAGCCCACCCCAAGCCCTAAAACCCCAAAGCCCTGAATTATAGTAGGATCCCTAATGTGATTTTTTTGGTATGTTCCTCAAGCAGGAAAATATTGGAGTCTCTGGGAGCCCTTAAGCCGATTAAGATACGAAGATTGAAGAAGCGGGCCCTTACATACACCCTAAATCGTACTTAAGCAGTAGCATCCTTACAACTCTAAGGACGCTCGGAGAGAGATCCCTACATCAACGCTAGGCGCGAAGTCCTAAACTGAAACTCTAGACTGGTTTAGGGTTTAGGGGGTTGGGTTTAGGGTTTAGGGTGAGAGCGCCGCTTTACCGCCGGATTGGTGCGCCCCCTTCCCAAAGAATAGGACCAAATGTGATAAGGAAATCATAAGAAGGAACCCCAAAAAGGTAGGTTCTTCAGGGTCCAGGTATACCCGAACCCTAAGCCCTAGACGCTAAACCCTAAACCCTAAACCCTAAACACTAAACCTTAAACTAAACCCTAAACTGTAAACCCTAGTTAGACCCTGAACCCTAAGCCCTAGACTCTAAACCCTAACCCCTAAACACTAAACCCTAAACTAAACCCTAACCTGTAAACCCTAATTAGACCCTGAATCCTAAGCCCTAGACCCTAAGCCCTAAACCCTAGACTCTGAATCCTGGAATATCCAGATGATCGGATCTTCCTTCGTATCCATGGCCGTTATCATCTATACTTGGAGGATCAAGGGACTTAGTAAGTAAGGTTCCTTAAAGGGTTCCTTAAAGGGTTCTACAAGGGATCTACAGGGTTTCTATCAGAGATCTATACGGAGGATCATGGGACTTAGTAAGTAAGGTTATAAGTACCCTAGTTATAAGTATAGTTACCCCAATAATAGCTCTAGTTACTAAGTCCCACGATCCTTCAAGTAGCAGCCATTCAGTCTCCCCGGGCTGGCTAGGGGCTCAGATCCCAGGAATCTTATGGTCTAGGTTTTAGGATTGACGGGCTTGGTGTCTGGGTTCTAAATCGGTGGAATTTAGGTTTAGGGGACAAAGCGTTCATGTCATGAAGGAGCCGGTTATTGAAAGGCGGCCCATGTATTGAAATTCTTGCTGACATGAGGTGGACGACTTTGCATCGTCCCTGCCAAGCCCAAAGAGAAGAGTCCAACCTCAGGTAGGGTTTAAGGCTTAAAGGTTTTGGGCTCGAATTTATTGCCGAGCATAACGGGCGGGTATCAGGGCCTAAAGTTCATGGTTCAGGGTGCCCTGTTCTCTGCTGAAGGTCTTAAGTTCTACGTGGCTCTTGATGCTGCAAAAGCGTTCCGAATCATGCCAGGCGTAAGGGCGTTTCGGGCCATCTGCTAACTTATGAAGGGGGCTTCATATCATGATTTCAGGTATATTCTTTCTCTACGGGTCTTTGAGCTCTCTTCGCTTGCGGTTTGGCACAAGGTGTTGACACTCCCTGGCATTATTGCAAGTACTCTCCTCGCATTCATTCTTTCGCCTTTATGGCGGGCTACCCTCAACTCTAAACCCTCAGCGATGTGAAGCTGTTCGCCTCTCCGCTTTCCACGCGAAGATAAGTTTCTGGAGGGGGCTCCATTCCCGATTTCCTCCCCTCAGAACCAGCTTCCGAGCAGTAATTTGTTGCTGCATCAGAAGGAGCAGACCTGCCGCTATAGGGCGCTTAATGCTATAGTTGAAGGTATATTCCTTATTTCAGGGGTGTTAGGGTCTCTGGGTATCTCTTGAGCCTTTGTTGTTACGTTGCATGGCTGTCTCACTTAGGGTTTAGACGTCAGAGGTTTTTGGCATCGCCGTCATCATGCTCATGACGGCCGGACTCGGCGGTAGCGGCATGATGGCCGTTCTCTGCATAGGGTTTAGGGTTTAGGGTTTCCGAACCGTCATCATCAGAGGTCGGGGTCCAAAATCAGCGCCCTCAGGTCCATTTTTCCGGAGCGTATCGTACGGTCCTAGGTCATAGCTCTGGGTTATGCAATTTTTGGGTAAAGCCCTTTGCGGTGGGAGGGTTATTCAGTCATCTCAGCACTTGGTAGAAGTCATGAAGGAGACGTGCAAGACCTGATAGACCAGTGCGCATACCCTAGGCCCCAAGCAAAAGTGGCGCACTTTGGTCACATGCCCACTTCGATAAAGTAGAGGAGGCCAGGCCTCAGACGGTTTAGGGTTTAGGGCAATATTCCTTGATAAGGTCTGTAGTATGACAACTGTATAATTCCCCCCCCAAACCTATTCCAATTAGGTAAGGCTTCCCCGTACTCCCCATATTTCAGTTCGTTCAGTGGAACCTGTCCACCGACAAAGACCAGCTCTAAACAGTCGCAAAGGACTAGCCCTAGAGTCGCCAATAAGCTTCAAATCTCCAACCAGACTTGAAGGGGCAGGGGAGTTAGTAAGTTGGTTATAATCAGGGTAACTCCATTTAGGGCACTTATAACTCTACTTATAACCTACTTACTAAGTCCCCTGCCCCTTCAAGTAGAGCCATCCGAAACTGGAGCCACCCTCCATTTTCAGCTTGTCCCGCGATCGATGGTGTTGAGGCCAGAGGACCTCCTGGAGTCTTTGTAGCAGAGCCACGGTTTAGGGTTTAGGGTTTAGGGGTTTAGGGTTTAGGGCTTAGGGTTTAGGGTTTAGGGTTTAGGGTTCTAGCTCGAAGTTTAGGGCTCCGAGTCTTGCGCAGATTTGAGGCTGGTAGGGTTGAGGGTGTCAGGCAGAGAATCACTAGGACCCAGAGTAGGCCCTTATTCCCTTTCTTTTAGGGGTTAGGTTCCCTTACAACCCCCCTTTAATCTAAAAAGGACACCCTTTTTTATTCCTAGGTTACTCTTAGGTCTAGATCAAGAAAGGTCTGGTGGTCTAGAGCCTGGGTGAATGGAAGAGCAGGAGTTGAAGGTTCGAGGGTAATATAGAGGCCTTAATAATTAGAATGGGGCTTTGGGGCCCATTATACTATAACCATAAGAAGGAACCCCCAAAATAGTATAAGTAATTATTGAGGCCCCTATATTATCTCCAGGGTCCGGTTTAGGGGTGGGCTCAGGATACCTTCAAGTCTTGGACATCTAAGCGACGTCCCGTGTCCGTAAGTCGTGTCGTCGCCGAGCACCCGGAGAGGGCTTACCTCGTGAATTTGGGGATCTCGGGGATCTGGAAACTCCAAACCCCTCCGACAACCCTAAACCTTAAACTCAAACCCGCTTCAGTACATCCCCAAGCCCATTCTCGGTTGTGTGGCTCGTCTCTGCGCCATCGGATGGAGCTGTAGCCGAAGAAAAGACTGCAGCCAAATACAAGAGCCAGGAACCAAAAGGTGCAGGCTGTGTGAAGGGTTTAAGGTTTAGGATCCGATGCGCGGGATTGAGCAAACTATGTCGCATCAGTTCTGTTGATGCTTGTCGGGTTTAGGGTTTAGGGGTTTAGGCCTTAATGGGTTTTTGGGAAAGACGGGGGGAGGTATGGACGTTGAGATGGGGGGGCTGATGTGGGTCGATCTGTTGTGGGGCTTATGCTCAGGCAGGGATGGGCATACTGGAAGACCATGGCTCAACCGTACCTGTAGCCGAAAAGACCTAAACCTTTTAGGGTTCCTTGTTATGGTTTGTAAATATAGTTCTAAACGGGGGTCTTTTGGGCTTTATGGAATACAATTCCTTAAAAAGGTAGGTCTTTGGGCCACAGATAAACCCTAATCGTGTACCCTTCTGACGCCAGGACTTTCGGGTTTGACAATTAGAATAGGGTTCCCTAGGGCTACTATAAGGGATCTGTAAGGGTACTACAATACAGGTTTACCGAAACGGCCTCCTCGATAACAAGAACCCCTTATAACTAAACCCTACACCCTAAACCCTAAACCCTAAACCTTAAACCCTAAACCGCCGTGTGGATCTTCAGGGGTGGCTCCAAACCCTGAAGCTCTGAAGTCAAAACGCATGGACCAAGGCTGAAATCCACCGGTTGGAGATTGAGGTCCAATCCCTAAACCCTAAACCCTCCTAAACCCTGAACCCTAACCCCTAACCCCTAACCCCTAAACCCTAAACCCTCAACCCTAAACCCTCAACCCTAACCCCTAAACCCTAAACCCTAAACCCTAAACCCTCAAGAAAGAAATAAATAGAAATTGCTTGTTGCTGTTGGCCATCTGGAAACCTTTTTTCAGGTCGGGACACAACCTCTCCATTTTCTAATAAA